>JAAAKE020080968.1:0-24086 GCA_010014785.2 Anisolabis maritima | reverse complement strand
AAGTAGTTTGCTTATCTTTTTTTTTTGGGGAGTTCTCTGGCTGGACCCCCTTAGTTCCTCTCGAAATTTTATCTGATCATCTATATAATCCTATTACCTATTAACGGCCTTGAATTTTGTCTCATTGTCATTGTGTTTCACATACAATTCTTTCTTTCGAGGTCTCTGACATTTAATAACAATTAATTTTTTTTTAATTTATTCGCCTTCTATTTATCAGCGCAACAATTAATTTATAAAATAGTAAATATTATATTAATATATTAATATTGAATATTAATTAATGGCTGAAATTGAGGCAGGCAGTCAATGAAGGTCTCTATAGCGCCTTGAAATACCAGACGTTTCGGTTGAATAAATTTTATCCGACTTCCAGTCCCTTGAGGGACTTTTATTTGGCTGCCTACGCCTATTTCCACTTCAACTCATTATAATAGTAAAATGTTATTAAATCTCGACCAAAATATACAAATTATTGCATGATTATAGCTATAAGTTTTTTTACTATAGGGTGGCGCAAAAAAAACGGATGTATTTCAAAAAAGGGCAATTTCCTTAAATTTTAATATAAATAATTTTTATTATCAAGAAAACAATCTGTACTATATCTAGAGCTCTATGACTACTAGACACTCTAAACGACCTACATTCATTGAGGGAGGTCGCAGGCGTCTCACTCCTATTTCAAAAACATCTGTCTTTTGCGTCACCCGCGAAATAAGGCTGGGTGGCTACGGCCGTCAGCGAATAAATGAAAAAAAAAATTTAGAAAAACAAGCCAAGCCTCAGTTTCTAGAATATAGACAAAAATGTTAAAGATGATATTATACCCAAATAAATAAACGCTATACCAAAACAGAAATTATTTAAAAATTGAGATTTGTATAAATTCTTTCTAATTCTCATCAATCTTAGCTAATTTTTAAAATTTTTTTTGATTACTAGCCACATCAGACATTCAAATTTGATTTTGTTATTAAAAAACAAAAATGTATTTATGTATATTTAATTTTGAAATTTTTTATTGTTAGATATTTTAGAAAATTTTATTATAAAATAATAACCAATGAATGAGTGAGTAAAAGTTCAATTTTATTTATTTATTTTTAGGACTTGTCATATTTTATTCATTATTTGTTTTTGTTTTTTATTTCTTTTTCTAATCACTAAATTTATTTATGTATATAGAACACTTCTAGTAAAAATATTTGATGGAAATTTATTTATTTATTGGAACATCCTGTTGCACAACACACGCACGAAGGAACACAATCAGTGTTTATGTTTAAATGTTTAATTTGTCTTTTATTCCTCCTTTTTTTTCGGCGCACTTTTTTGGTTAAGAGGACAGACACTGAATAAAAAAAAAACTTTCCAATCTAATATTCATGTTCACATTGAAATTTTTTATTTGAGCGAAAACAAATTTTTTTTCTGTGTTCTTTATATTTCTCGATAGATAAATTTTTATTTACAATTTTTTTTTCACTTCACTTGTTATATTATATATACGAGCATTTGGAAAAGAGTTTTATTTATTTATTTCTTAATTTATAATATTATTTATACAGGGTGGCTTAAATTTAATATTTTTTTTTTTTTTTTAATAAAATCAAAATACAAGACATTCTAAAGTATGAGAGAGATTCATATGAAAATCTTAATTTTTTTGTTTATAATTTAAATGTAGACAACTATTGTATATTTAATGAAAGATTCCATTTGACGCTTTGATTCAATGAAAAAAATGAAGAAATATATATGACGCCAGGTCAAATAAATAAATTGCAAATTCGAGACGATTGATATCGCTATTTAGTATTTAATATCAGGATTTTCGTTAGAATAAAATATCTAAGAGATGGCGGTCCCGGCCTCTTGGCTTGGAGGGGAGGGGAAGGGAGGCGAAATTTGTGTTGTAAGGGAGGAAAGTTTTTGGACCAGAAGGATAGGAAGGGGAAATAGTGAAAAAAAAGCAGATTATTATTAACTATTTTATATAAAATTTTTTTGTGGGCCTACTCCTGGGAGCCGGTCAATATGAAACTTATCGTCTGATAATGTTATATTAAATAACGAAACCGATCAAAATTTACTATTTATCTCATCTGATGTCACATACGTATATTCCTTCACCTGCTTTATATTTACTAGTCGTTGAATTGTCCAGGTTAAAAAATGATCAAATTATTTTGATTGTGTATAATGCCCCAGAAGTAGAGAGGATAAAGAGGATCGCCTCCCCCTTTCCCAAAATCCGGCCCTGCTCAGAACTGATTCTTTTCTCCTTTCACATATCTACAAGTCTGTACAGAATGGTACTCGGATTGAAGTTTTACAGAGTTCGGAAAGAGGTTCTGATGCATACTAAAACGAAAGTATTAAATCGTTATGTTAGTAATGAGTAAATTGTTATCAATTAATAGTTAAATAACCATAATTTTTGTTCAAATAATTATTAAAAAAATGAGGAATTTTTAAGATTTTCAAATAATCTCCCGTGTCCAATTTTAATATAAGAGTAAAATATTAATTTACATACATACATTTACAATAGGTTTTGCTTTCAATTTTAAATAAAATCTATAGAGTGTTAGTAACAATCTAAAAAAATGATTAATGAAATTCTAAAAATAAAAAAAAAATGGTTTTTAGTCACCCGGCATAGAATTAAAATAAAAGATCTTAAAAGATAATTTTTAACGTCACATTATTTATGACATTTTTTTAAATTGGTCAATGAATTTTTTTCACGGTTCACTGTTTTTAATTTAATTAACCTTTTTTTTTTTTTTTTTTTCTATATGACTAAAATGAGAGAGAGAGAGAGAGAAAGAGAGATGGTTTGAGAAAGAGGGAGATGGAGACTGTGGTCAATCGTAAAGTTCTCCTTTTCGGGGAAAGGGTTTATCACCAACTTATAAAAGAGAAAGTCTGAACATCGGCGCCATCTTTGGACAATTTCATATAGTTCAGTTGAGTGATAAAGGATGGCGTTGTAATATATTATTGTCTTACAACGCCACATCCTCATGTCATCCGAGGGGCTCCATTTGGACCACAGTCTCCTCCTGATGCTATACGGCAATCTCCTGTATTTGCACACGTTTCTTGACCGAAGGAAGGGTTTGCGACTGCATAGGAGGCTGTACACTCGAGGTTCTCACAGGGGGCACAGGTGGCACTCGTGGAAGTGTGCTGCTTGTGGCGCCACCTTGTGACGGTTGCTGTTGTTGTTGTTCCTTGTTCGTGGCAACTGTCGTGTAGCATGGTGGAGGTTCGTGAACCTTAATCGATGTCTCTACTGGCGCCGATTGCGACCCGCTATCATCTGAGAGGGTTGTCGACGGGCGAGTGGAGAGTGCTATCGCTTCTGATGAGTTATCTCGAGTAGTTGATCGAGAACGTGGCCTAATAAACAAACACATATATTTATCAAATCAAATTATTTCTACTTCAAAAAATTAGATATTTTTAACTTTTATTACATTTAAATACATATAAACATATCTTTTTGTAGGCCATTAATGGATCGCGCTCCACCTCCTTAAGTAAAAAAAATTTGTCTTATACTGATTGGATTAATCCACCGCTAAACAGTCTAGAAAGTTTCATCAAAATATAATTCTATTTTGGAAAATAAATTAACTTTTTCATTATTTAAAAAAAAATTTCTTTTAATTAAAGTTTAATTTTTTTTTTCACATCTTGGGGGTTCTTACCCCTCTCAAATGACGTCACTGGTTTTTAGTTTTGCCAATTTTCCTTAGTAACATACGTATATATTTTTTTTTAGAGACTGGTCGCATAAAAAGTAGGTGTTTGATATCCTCTATTCTTCTTCGTCACACAGAGCCTGGAGTTAGGCAACCTAAACTCAGTTCTGTTTATTCGGTTGCCAAGTATGAAATTGCAGGGGCTTCCATGAAAAATTAATTTTTCTATAAAACTCTTAGAAAAAAATGAGAAAGGCCGTGAAATAAATAGAGGAATCCATATACAAGACAATTTTTGGTACGATATATTTTATTTTGCCTTATTATTCATATTATTTATATAAATATATACGTTTCGGGGCTTATACGCCACTCATCATCGGGACCTAAAATGAACATCATATTTGGCTTCATTAAAGACATTTACAATTTTAATTTTTTTTTTTTGGAGGTTTGTGAGGAAAGGAGGAAACAACAATTTTGATTTCTCTATATGAAACTTTTTTTACTTAAAAATAATAATAATTATAATTATATTGATAATATGGCATATCATTTGACAGAAAGAAAGGAAAGATGGCCGCAAAAATTGAGTGTGGATTTATTTTTGTTTATATTTCAGAAACCTCTTAACCCATGGATCTCCAAACTTTTTTTATCCGCAGACAGGATTGGTAAAACAGAAATAGTGTGAGAGCTGCATTTTTTTTGGATCACTCAAATTAGTTACCGTTTCAAATTATTTTTTCTAATTAAAAGAAGAGACTTGTTCATCAAATTTGCCCTCTAACTTTATATATTTCATACTTGAGAGTCTCAAAAATGGTGCTAGATTAAGTGATTATAGTAAAATTGCCAATCTGATTTTATCCTTGGGCCGAATCCGGCTCGCAGTGTGTAGACTGTATCTGTATCTGTATTTACCGAAAGAGTGAAAAGAGGAAGCGCAGAATTATTATACTAGCACGTATTATTCTTAAAGTTTTTCAACTCAATTGTTTATTAATCTTTAGGATTTTTCCACGTGTTCACCCGCCCTTTTAATCACAATCGTCTTAGATTATAATAATAATAATAATAATAATTAAATATACCTATGTCGTCGATCACGTTGATAATAAATCCCCGCAAAAATAAGCATGTTGAGGATGAGCAGTAGACAACCGACTCCGACGGTAACACCAAGTGCAGCCGTATAACTGTAGTAATGACGATTGGCAAGTCTTTGGAGAAGACTTGAGTCATCATCATCAGCACCCAAATCAAGGTTTTCATCTAGATTAGGAGGGGTGGTTGTATTGGGTAGACACTCGGTCGTTCCGGGACTTGTCAACATCGAGCCGGTGGCGCCACGGACGGCGGCTGCCGCAGTTGGTACGATGATTGGTGGAGGCAGCCGTGTGAATGACTCCGCACGTACCGCCCCTAGTGGGAAACCAACGAATCGTAAATTTATTTTATATCAAATATTACCACAGTTAAAAATCTTAAAAAAGCTTGAACCAAAAGAGGAGAGGGGCATTATCTCACTCTCTCTGCTTACTAACCTAAACTTTAATAATAATAACAATAATGATAGTATATTTCATAAGATACATGACATTTTATACAAAACTTCTCGAGTAGAAGATATAAATAAACTTAATTCATTTAGTATGATTTTTTAAATTAGAGTGTTTAAGCAAGAAAAAGGGCAAAGGAGGGAGAAATATTTTGTTCTTGTTCGCTGTGTGGCGCATGCGCGATGAATGTTTTTTTAGAAGAATGTTAACTAGACAAAACCATATATAGTAAAAATTATGAGGATAATTATTTGAATTTTTTATTTGAAATTTATATTAACCAATAATATGAGCATTAAAAAAATTGAATTCTTGATTCAGAAATATTTTTTTAAACATTTCTTGAAAGGAGGAGAAAGAAAGTGGAGTAAGAAAATAGTGATAAGTGGAGCCAGCTAAAGGAGCTAAGCCCCTCTAAAGGATCTAGCTGACAGGGTGTAGTTGGGAAATAACCAGCGCGAGAAAATTTCTGCTTGAGATTGGGCGAGAGATTCTTAGTGGAGGAAAGCTTTTACTGACACTATTTTAGAGTGGGATTAAGATTCCGAGAATGTCTTGACTGTAAATGAAGGAATTCCTTAACTCCCTAAATTTGATATTCTAGTATAATTAGATTAGCAAGTTGAAGGTGGAGAATGGATCCTGACGCAAACCCAAGGGTTGAGGCTTAGGTCCCCAATGAACTTTTTTGTATTTATTGACACGATCCTCCTTAAGCCTTATGAAGATTTCTCTTTTAATTTCTTCTTCCATATAAATACATACTAACCTAAAATTAGTTATTAGTAAGCAAGTGTGCTCTGGAAATAATTTTTTTTTAATTTATTATTTTATTTAAATCAGAAGTGCCCCCGAATCCTATAGAAAGTAGTAAAAATACATATTCTTCTTCTAGAGGGTTCTCTTCCAAGCTTTTCTGATGCTTCATCGGAAGATTAATAGTCCCAATCCTAGTACGCAGAGTTGATTCAAGTATTTATTAAAATATGCATTCGATAATTGTAAATTGTTTGTTTGAATTGAAAATTCTTCATTTAGACTAGTTAAAAAAATTTTTTATTTTTTATTTTTGTATCAAATATTTATTTGTGAAAAATGTGTATTCTTTCAATTAACATATCATAAGGGTATTTGGCAGTAAATAGCGACTATTTGTATATGTATAACAGAATGATATTTGTTTGCTCCTCTTATCCGCAGTTTCAGTTTTCAGGAATGGTTAGGAAGGTAGTGTCCGCAGTTATGGGGGCACACTTGTACTTATTAAATAAACATTGAAAATTCCGGAAATTTTATTTTTAATATCTCTTTAATGAATAAGAGATTTTGTTATTATTTTTTTTTTTAATTAAAAATAAAAATAAAATAAAACGTAAATTAAAGAAGCGTCTGTCCTACTTTTGATATAAAATGATCGAGTTCTCAATTTTTTTCATAATAAAAAAAAATCAAATAGCAGGTTGTAATTTTAAAATATTAACGAAGCATAAACAGTCACTGGTTTTATTGGCTCTAACAGTATGAACAAAAAAAAAAAAAAAACGAATGACGATTAATCAAAAGTCGCCGCCTACACACATTGTATACGTAATGACATAAATCAACAAATGGTTGCAATTTATGCAAGCAATTACCTTCCCACTCTCTCTTTCTCTCTCTTCCTCACTCTTTTCTACTTTATCACCACACCATCTTGTATAAATAATTTTCCGATTAGAAGAGAGCAAAAACGGATAAAAAAAAAGAGAAAAGGAAGAATGAAAAGGCCCACCTGAATAATAATGTTCTCCTCGTTCGTGGAAATGGTGATGACGCATGCTGACGTCATCATCGCCAGGTTGATGAAGTTGTGGGATCAAATTGAGCCAGACGGCCATTTTATGGCCCCGATAATGGCTTTTCATTTTCGGTTTTAGAGCTGTGTAAAAAAAAAAAACATTTAATTTAATATAAATATATGACCATCACATATCAAAGTCAAAATAAATTAAAATTTAATTAATAATGCTAAGGATAACTCCTTCCAAAATATTTCTAGATTACCTGTAGAGATAACATTCATCCAATTTTAGCCGACAAGAAAGTATGTCTGTCTCGGCGAGTATGTAAATACGTCTACAATATTTTACAAGTGCATCTGGAAACTTTAACTCAGTGAGGCTACTACTTATTGTGGTATCATTGGATTGAGTAAGGCTTATAACTCTTTAAAAAAAGCCATGGATGAATGGCGACAACGATTTCAGAACATCTATGGGAAAATCAAGAAGTACTGCTCAGACAGTCAGCAGCCAGAGAAGCTGACTTGGCTGCTCGGAGCCAAAAGAAAGCAAACGATCTTTGGAGGTTGCCTGGGTGTACCCTCAATAGCAAGCAGCTAGTTGAATTTCTTCCTTTCTTGTATGAATCACCGACACTGGCTGGCAGCGGGCTCTGGCTGTCTATTGGGCTGCATTTTACGGAGTACTCAACCATGGCTGACTAGTACGTTAAAAGCCTAACATTAACATAAATTTTTTTTTTATTTTCAACTTAAGGAGAACAACTCAGAGTTAATGTTTTAAACACTAAATCCCTACATTTGGACCAGGACTATAGATTGAGGCCATAACGAGAATCACTAAGTCGGAAGTCATAATTCAACTACAGAAAAATAGTTACAAAATTTCTTCGTCACAATCCCTTCACTTAGTGAAATAAATTCTTTAATTCTCTGGCTATTAAGTGTTATAATTTGATTTTTGATAAAAATGAAATTTTTGAGCCACAACGTGAATTATATGTATATTCTAATTTAGTTATTGGGTTTTCTATAATGCTCCCAATTTTTAAGACGTTTTTAAAAAAATTTTTTTTTTCATGATTGGATCTATTCTTAAAGACATAATATTACTATCCCCCTCAGATGAAATGTAATTGGACAACCTGTATTTTTTCTTTCGTTTTAATGGACAATTAGAAGGCCTACATGAAATCCGAAAATAATAAAATTAATAATAGGCAAAACCTTTTTTATGTATTTTATGTAGTTCTTCAAATTATCCATTAAAACGAAAGAAAAAATACAAGTTGTACATTTTTGAGGGAGATAGTTTATACAAACTTGAAAATTTTCAATTTACTTATGTAAAATTTATTGAATAATTTTAATAAAGAAATTGGATTCTTTCTCTTTTTCCTTTTTTGAGACAAACAACAAAATTTGTTCGTTAAAAATAACGGTAATAATTTTTGGTTCATTTAACTACAAATGGTGTGAATAAATGGGAATTTATTTATTTACTTCGTCGTTTCAAAATAGAGATAAGGTAAAATACAAATTGAAAAGGAAAACGATTCAAATTTATTTTTAATCAGATATTTTATCAATTCAATTTCAAAATAATTATAGGTTTTGTTTTTTTTGTGAGTATAACATTCTTTATTTTATACATTTTCATTTCATTTATATATTCTCTATTAAGGTCAATTTATGTTAATATGTTGTTGATTGCTGTGCAGATTTATGTAAAACCCAGTCTATTAGGATGTAATTGTTGGAAGTAAAATCATTAAGAGATGGAAAAATTTAATCAAAATCTAAGATTATTATTTGTAAATTAGGAGCCTAATCAAAATACGACCTTAAAAAGATTATATTTTAGATCTTTAAAATAGGAATAATTATAAAACAAATTTTAATTGTTGGAAAAATGGATGTTAATTTGTCGAATTTAAAGCGTAACATTCAAATGATAAATATAGCTTCTAGTAAATCAAATTATATCCAATTATATATCCGTATTGACCTTAGGACTAAATGTGCAAATCTGCAACGAGCGTTACTCTTTCTATTTCATTTATTCCACAATCGGACATAAAAGCAGGGCACTGGAGGAGAGAAGGGGGCAAATAAATTTTTTCTAATATGGTTTTTTTTTGCTTCATCCCCTCCTCATTCCTCATCAGGGAAGGAAACAGAAATATTGGTATTTTGGCTCCCATTTGAATCTTAATATCTATTGATATTTTAATTCTAATCCCCGTTGGTGTTAATTTGTTTTGGAGTTCAATCGAACATAGTTGTGGGGTACATTATTTATATGGATTTTTTGTATCTTGCATTCACCAGACCATAATTATCAACCAATTGTTGATAAAACTTGGTATCTATGTTTTCGCTGATTAATTTTTCGGCTTGAGCAACTTAAAATAAATTTAACAACAAATTTAGATAAAGTATAGTATATCATTTTAATCGGGAGAAGATCTTCAGAATAAATAAAAAAACTATATTATCTAAGAAAAAAAAAAAAATTCCATCATTGGACTAATTTTAAGTATTTATATGTATTTTCGATTTCCCCCTTCTCACTCTGAATGAACAAAGAGCCATATCGCAAAATTTTATTGTTTTATTGTTCAAAATTTTAATCTATTTTCATTATTAAAGTCTTTTTTTTAAAAAAATGGATGGATTAAAACATAAAAGAAATAAGAAAGGTGTTAAATAAACCTAGAATTCACATATTAATCGTTGATTGCACACTAAACGAAGAGGTTTGAATGATCATGAACTTGAAGGATGGAGATCGGCTATCATTGAATTTAAATAAAGATAGAGGGATAACGTTTATCGAAATTCATTTTTTTATTTAATGACTTTCGTAATTAATTATAGCATCGAAATTATATACGCTACTTAATTTATTACCCCGCATTACAAAAATAAGTACTTGCATCCAGAATCATGCACACATTTTGAGTTGCATATTAGAGAATGTAGATAAAATATAAAAAGTCCTTTCCTATCACAACCTATTACAAGATTAAATATGATTATTTTAAATAAAATTTTAAATATTTTTATTAAAAGTTATGGCCCCTGTCTCTTCAAGTAGAGTTAGAGAAATCTCGCTTTACGTCCAAAACAGATATGAGTTCGCTTCCCATCCTGAGCGACAAAAATTTATTTAAATTATGTTGGCTACCAATTCATTTAAATAAGAATGAAGTCTAAATGGCCTTAGATGCCAAAAAAAAAAACGTGATTAATTAATTAGGGCTTTTTAAAAATATTGCAACATGCACCCATGCAGGTCTGATTTTAAGGCTTGTTTACTTATTTTTACTGCACAAGGCATATATGTTGTCAATGTGACTTTCGATATCGAATGACATAAAAAATGAATCTTTTCTAAACATTTATAGTTTCTTTAATCAAAGGAAAACAACCAGACGTTGATGTAAAAATAACAGACCTTTCAAGAAAAAAACAAAAAGAAGAAAAAACTTTTTACAATAAGACAATTATTTATAATTTGTAATATGATATTTCTAGAGAAAGTTTTTCTTCTATTTTTCTGCATAAAATCAATTAAAGTCAAAATACGAGTTTTTTTTTTTTCTTTCAAACTTTCTACTCATCCCTTCCTTCTTCATTATATCTCTCATTCCACTAAACACTCATAAACTCACAATTTAAAGTACAAAACATAAATATTCACCACTTGAAATTTTCTTGGTTAATTTTATTTATATTTGTAACAAAAAAAAAAAACAAAATGAAAAAAAAAACCCGCAAAAATAAATTATCAAAAACTTTGATTAAAAAATAATTTTTGACCCCTCTTCGTGATATGAGATATTGACATTAATAATTTTTTTTGTCTCTTCGCCTTTTTGAGGCCATGTAGACTTTAAATGGTACACAATACATTTATTAACGATGCACATTATCCAGACATATTTATTTATATCAATTGTCCGAATTCACATCCCCTTACTTTTAAAATTATCAATAGTTATCCCCATCATAACCGGTTAAAGATACTAACATTCTCAATATTGATAACGTTAAAAGCCAAGAGATGTGGGTTCGGATCCCAGGTAGTCGGATTAAAATTTATTCCATTTGAT
The DNA here is from genome assembly GCA_010014785.2 of Anisolabis maritima. Classification (NCBI taxonomy): domain Eukaryota; kingdom Metazoa; phylum Arthropoda; class Insecta; order Dermaptera; family Anisolabididae; genus Anisolabis; species Anisolabis maritima. Next base: position 12,910 of record JAAAKE020080968.1, on the reverse strand, counting down.
ATAGTACATTTCTAGATAATATTATAAAGTAAATATTATAAATTAAAATTGTTTAAAGACTAAATAACGTGAGATGTCAAAAAGTCTAAAAAAAAAACCTGTTAAAATTAATTAAAATTCTGGTATTTTATATATATAAAGGGATTTTTTTTTCCCTAAGAAAATACATATCTCAGCCTCTGACCGTTTAATGGCACTAAATGAATTTACTTTCACTTCCTATCTCCAACTCCTGCTGAATATTCATTTCCAACTAACTAAATATCTTCATCGATTTCCACCGGAGAGTATTTGGCAATTTAAAAAAGGCGCCGATGGGCCTAGCCGGAAAGAAAAGCAACAGCCAACAATATCATTGTCATCAAGCAAGGAGAAGCACTGCTGAATCTCGGATAGGTGAACGTCCGCCGGTCGCCATCGATACGAATTACCTCTATATATAATTGTATAATATATAGTCATAATAGCTTGAGCAGCCCAAAAATTAAAAAAAATAAAAAGGGCCTTTTTTTTATAATTTAAAAAAAATTTCATTTTTAATTCGTAACCCAATATTATACAAATGTTAATGATTTAAATGCACTTTATAAAATACAACGTTTCAATAGCTTATTCTAAGGATAGATAAGAGATAGTTTAGGCGTTAGTTGAATATTTAAAGAGAAAAAGGAGAATTAAACCAACGTTCTCTCACCACCTCAGATATTTGGCTCACTCTACAGCAACCATCTCACTGTAGATAGGAGATTCCTTTGAAGAACAAAATAAAATAAATCATCACCTTCTACTTTCTTGTATTGCATTGACTTTAAGTGTGGTGAATTATATGATATATATATCTTCACGCACACTATCTTGAATCGAATCGATAGTAGTTGTAGACTGACCGAAATATCTGCTTTAAAGTGAGAGTAAAAATCAACGTTGGTTTTATTCTCATTGAACTTTTGCAGGTCTTGGATATGTCTCTTTGTGATCTTGTATCTTTATTATACCCAAAGAAAACTACCGGAAATTTGATTTTTATACAAATGTGAAAGCTTCAATTCTATATTATTGTATTACTTTTTCTTTTTTTAAATTTTTTCCTAATTTTTCAAAATTTGTATTTGACGATCTTCGGTCCAAAATAGTCCGGATAATGATTTTGTATTATTAATAGTTTTAGAGTTTTTTTTTTTTTTTTGGCTTTTTTTGAGTGAAGTAACTAATCCACAAGGCTGAGAGATCGCAACACTTTTCCGCACTTTTTAGCCTCCGCTACCTGCAATTCTATCGAGAATGCAAGTAATGTCATGTTGTTTTTGTTATTTAGGTCCTGTCTTTTCAATTGATTTTTAAAAAAAGTCAAAGAGATTAAATAAAATTCTAGTTTCATCTCTACGAAGACGTATGTATGTTTATTATCTTTACCCAATTTTTTTTAGTTAGAAGATTTTGCGAGATCTATTCGATATATGTCTCGAATTCAAGACATACTACATTTATTTGTTTTTATCTGATTCATATGAATTGAATACGTGTCGAAAAACCTTCTGACTTAGATGTTCACTGAAACCCGTTGAAAGGGTTCCTGCTGCTTAAAGTAGGGCTTTAGAGCCAGCCAAGATGTCGGTGATCTTGGTGGTGTAAAAAGCGGCTGACAGGTGAATGATATTTCACTTTGGACTAACATTTACATTAGGTCTATATATATTGCGGTGTGATCGAGCGTCCGGTGGTCTTCAAAGGAACCACACCGATGCCCTGGATATGCTGGAGATCTCGGGTTTGATCCCGGGGGTCGCTTGATCCACTAACAAAATATACCTTCACAGAAAATTATTTTATTAAATTTTTTTTCGCGTTTTTGGAATAAATCCGCTCCCACGGAGCACGAGGATCCATATAAAATTGATTAATTCATAAATAAAAATCGATGGTTAACAATTAGCGAGACAGAATCGGAAGGTGGGGGACTAGAGAGGTGAAGGGCCTCTCACTCCCAAATAGAAGCACCGGGAATGGGGAATGGTGTGTTCCAAGAGAGCACGATACACCAATCCAGGTATAATTTTATTTCTTACGACTTGAAGGTTTTTATGCTTTATCTTTTAAAGGCTTTTCTCTCAAAAAAAAAAAAAAAAAAATGTACTATTCATCTATATAATTTTATGTTCAAGTCACTATGACCTTCGGAGCAATAGCAAAAGAAATAGCTAAAAAAAGAAATTTAATTAAAAAAAAAGGTATTTTTTTCTTTTTTTTTATTAATATAAAGTCTCTTTTTAATTTCTTTATATTCTTTATATAAAAACCTCAATAATATCATAAAAGAAATGAGATTGGGATTGATATCTCTCTCTCTCCGTCTCTCAACGTAATTTCATCTCCCGTGTAAGAGAAACTCAGTCCCTTTAATGCCTTTTGTTGTCTGTGTTTAAAATAACATTAAGGTACTATACTCTAGATTAGCAATTCCTAATCAACCTCAAAAGGAAAGGTAGTTATTGAAGAGTAAATGTTGACTTTGGACGCAATAATAACCCGAGTTTCAATTAATAATAAATTATGCTCTTTGATTGAAGGAAATAATAGATTTTCTTGCTAGGAGATAGGCAACCAAAATGACCAACTCACTAATGGGTTTTTTTGATTAATTATTCCCAGGGGGATCCTTCCTAATGCAAAAAAAAAAATGGGAAAAATTAATTGAAATTTTTAATAATATAATAAAAAAAAAATAAGTTTTATAACTTGCTACGAAAGGAAAACCATCTAAAGACTACAAAAAAAATTTATTTGGGCTATCTACTGAATCCTTCTGCTTGCCCGATTATGAATAAACCTTTTATATAAAATATTTAATTTTTTATTGAAATAATCAAACTGGATCGTATTGATGATATTCAATTCAGGACTTTTGAATTATTTTCCTGATGACATGAAAAGAAAGAGCACAATTTTTAAAATGTCGACAATTGAAAAAAAAATTAAATAATTGTTTTATTTATTTTTCTTCTGGAGGATATTCAAATCAGTATTAAAATGATTAACTTGATAGACCATCTAGTTCAAAAATTGTCTTCGATTTGTTTATCTCCATTCCACCATGAAAAAATTATAAAATTCCCCCCCGAGGTGGAAACCTCTCATCTACAATTTGTAAATTTAAGGCTTTGTTCATTAAAAAGAAAATTAATAACTCTCTGATTAAAATGAAAACTTGACAGCGCAATGCAAAAATTGGGCCATATATTTCTAACCAGGAGGAGTATATGACAATTCAAACTTCTCCCGAAATCTCCAAAAAAAAAAAAAAAAAAAAATATATAAAATAAGAATATATAAATTTTATAAATAAAAATACATATATAATAGAGAAAATAAATATAGTGTTAAATAAAATTTTATATATATATATGTATATAATGTATAATTTTTGTAAAGTTTTTAAATGCCTTCTGACTAAGGGGCCAAAATTTGATTTAAGAATTTCATATGTGACCTCAAAATAAAATAAAATTTTAAACGCTATTAGAAATAAAAAAATATTTTATATTCTGTAGAATTTATTTTAAATCCATATTGATATGAATTTATTCTCTGTAAACCTCGCCCCTTCCCCCCCCTCCCCCACAAAAAAAAATTCTGACCACGGTCCTACTTTGAAGTAATGCCAATTGGGTCGGATTTTTGCAGGCGGCATTCTCTCTATGAATATATGGGGACACATTTAGGTGTAGTTTTACATGTGGCCCGATCCGCCTCAGTGTGCCTCTAGCTTTATCGAATTCCTTATAATTTCTAACAAAGAGATTCTTATTTATATAACATAATTAAATTCTGATTTTGATTTTTATATTATTGCAGTTTTATTTGAAATTATTTAATCAAAATTGGTTAAATTATTTATACTTATTTGATTTAAACCGATTTTTATATCAGAGTCATCCAATTACCTTTGGAGTTTAAATATTTGTTTTATACTCAACCAATAAAACTTGGTAGTTTAGCTAAAAACCTTTTATTCACTGAATTCATTTGAATAGGTGAGGTTGGCTTCCCTAAAGCGATAGTCAAATATAGAGAGCATGTAAATTTGTATACAGTAGCTGTATCTTATAGTTAGTAAATACTTTGTTGTTTTTACTAGTTTTATTTCCCTAGAAGCAGAGGTAGAATTCTTGCTTTACGTTCTAAGGGCAACTGGTTAGTTTACTGTCCTGAGCGATAAAATCTATTTAAATTATATTAATTTAAATAAATAAGGACGGAGTCTCAGATGCCAAAAAAAAGACTAAAAAAACTACAAACTTGTTAATGTAGTAGTAATAGTTTCTTTTGTACACTATTTAATGAAACTTCAATATTAGGCTTTCGGGGAGGGGCCAGAACTGTCGATTTCAATGTTATCTGTGTTGTGCCCCAGTGACGGACATGGGGGAGTGGGCAGTCGTTTTATTTTGTGAAAATCTGGCAACATGGCTGATTGCATAGAAAGCGTTCTGATTGTGAGCCTCCTGTTCACACTTCCTACACATGTTCAAGCCTAGTGTAGGGTATAGTTGCTTTTTTTTTAATAAAAAAGTCTCGTACTTATTTATTTTTCGCTTTCTTATTCTTTTAATTATATTTTTGTTATGTCTCATTTTCGCCATATCTTTATATTATAATCATCTAATTAGGTGAATTTAAGGAGATAAAATGATTAAATTACCCCTCTCTTTGTAATCAGATTTTTATTTAAATCAATATCACCAAAAAAAAAAAAAATAAAAAATAAAAAAAGAAATTTTTTGGGGCTGACATACTCGTAAAGTGATTATCTTGCTAACTCCATTATATGTAGCTAGGCAATATTGGTTTCTTGATGAGACGTCGCTCCTGATTGCTTTTAAACTTAATTTCAAGAGTTTTCTTGTAAAACATTTATAAAACAGAACCCAATCTGTAGATTTTTTCAATATAAATATTTATAAAATATTATTATATAAAATGATCATTTATTTATATTTATTTATCTATGAAACGTCGGCTTGTTAAAGTTTTAACACTAACACTATTTCGAGGTAGAAAACGATTAATATATCTTAAAGATTATCTATATGTACAGCCAATTTGATCAATGTTGTTATAGAAGTTTAAGAGAAAAATACAAAAAACCTAAAAACATGAGTAAAATGGGCCCCAAACAATTTTTGAGATAATCTAAAAAAACACTGAATCGAATTGAAAAATTCGTTGATTACAAACTGCAATCTTTCAGTTTATTCAGTTTAAATCATTTTATTGATTTATTATTTACTAATAAATTTTGCGAGTGGTCTGGTGCAAAGGAAGCACACTGATGCCTCGGAGATCCCGGGTTAAACTCCCAGGAACCAAGAGTCGTTTGATTCACCACCAAAATATACACTAACAAAAAATTATTTTATTAATAATAAATTATAGATAAAATATTCACATGTCGCATATTTTCTGTCTTTCAGTGTTTGTCTCTTTCTCTCGCTTTGTTTGTATCGCAAAAAATAAACTGATTACTATAAACCTATCCCTGAAGCTGTGCCCAATGAGATCGTATGGTTGTCTCGATCAATGTGCACATGCGCCAAATACTATCAGACTATTTAATTATATAGTATACCAACACAGGAGGGTTGTACTTAAAATATAGGTAGGAGGAAGTTGAGAAACCTAATTGTCTTTCTAGTGGCGCAATACATATATTTCTTTGATTATTTTTACTTTGGTTTAATCTCAGTTTTTTTATAAGTCAGCTTCAACTAACTTTTGTAGATGAACTAACAAAACATTCAGAGATTCTAATTAATTAATTGGAAAAAAAAATGAATAAGGCTGAAAGTTTAGTTTTAATTTGGTTGTGAAATAGTGTGGTGCAATGTGCAGGACCTTTTTTTATATCAAGTGATTGACACCTGAGAGATCTGATGAAGACAAACCTATTTGTCGAAATATGAATAAATTACTTTTTTTTTTTGAAAAAACAAAGACTACAGCATGTTATTTCACAACCTAATTTAAGTTAATTATTTTTTTTAAATTAGAGTAACTGGTGTGCCATGGATAAGCTGGAGATCCCGGGTTGGATTCCTGGGCACCAGCGAAAAATGTTAAATAAACTATGACTTCTCAAATCAATTTCGAGGCATACAATGAATATTAATATCTGATTCAAATGCAGAGGACTCGAAAAACTATTTAATGATAAAATTGATAGCGACCTCTTTAATAATTATTTAAATTCAGTCTCGTACCATTAAAGTCATTCATTTGTTGAATTTTAATATTATTCTTTGCTTTTTCTTCATGTTAATATTCTCTTCTTTATTCAGCCATTTCTAAATATGTTTAAAAGTCAACTAAAAAAAAAAAAAAATTCAAATTGTTTAATAATAGAATAAAAAAGATGACGCTATTGCCCCGCAAATATTTGGTTATTATCCGGTTGGGAACGATTGATATCAAAAAAGAGAGGGAGAGATAAGAGAGACGATTGTTTATCATGAAAGGGAGCGACTGATGGTCCGAATCACAAAAATCGTTCTTTATCTTTTCCCCTGAATCGAAAACGAATGAGCGGAAAAGAAAAAAAAAAGTTGGGGATCCGGATGGCCAATGGGTTTCAATGGCTGATGGGGTGGACAGGAGGAAAATGGGGTGGGCGATTCATCACCCAAAAAAGGATAAAAACAATTGGTATATGGGGAGTGGGGTCGAGGGCAAACGGATTCGGGAATCGAAAAGCCATGTAGCCAAAATGATCAAATAAATCTCCATTCTAGGACGAATTATAGTTCTCGCCCATTCCATACTCAATTCTCCCCCCCTCTATCTCATTCTACTACCCTGGTCAGATATAATTAGTGGGGTGGGTTCGAAAATTTTCATCAAGCCATAGAGTTACAAGTTATGACCAACCAGGTGGTGTTGAACTCAAGTGTGAGAGGAGCAAAAACTATCGAATCTACATTACTTAAATGTTCTTTGATTTATTTTTAACCCCTTCCGCCCCCCCCCCTTTCTAAAAAAAAATAAAAAAATAAAAATTTATTATGAGAACCTTCTCAAGAGTTATGAATTCTCAAAAGGGTCACAAAAAACTATCGAATCTACATTACTTATTTGAATTTGTTCTTTGATAAAAAGGGATTATATATTAAATTGATTTTGAATTTTTCTCTTTGAAAACAATAAAATATATTAAAATAAAGATTCAAAAAAAAAAGAGAAAAATTTTTTCTTTTATATTTGATAAAGAAAAAAGACCTTATTAAATATTATTTAAGATAAAATATTTTTGCGAGATGAGTTTGTGTTTGGTTGGGCATAATTTGCGCCCCATGGACTCCAGCATTTTTCCGCATTCGCGGTGACCGTGTCCTGGCGTAAAGGAAGCGAAAACGGAAAATTGGGGTCCATGGGGCGAAAATTATGCCCAACCAAACACAAACTTATCTCGCAAAAATATTTTATCTTAAACAATTTGTTTACAGTCTCTAAGGCTTTGTTCAAAAACCACCCACTGTTTCAAACAAAGCCCTATCAGTCCAGGATACTTATTATTATTATTATTACATTAATGGTAACTATTAATGATGAAGAAATTTATTTTTTAATAGCAAGGTGTTGTTTGAAGTTTGATGAGGCGGTCCTAGGGGAACAGCCACCAAAATCAACCAGACATTGGATCTACGAAACGTCGGCTTTGAAGTTTTAAATTGAGAGACCCACACTATTTCAAAATAGAAAATGATTAATATATTTTAAAGATTATCTAATTTATTATATGTACAGCCAATTTGATCAATGTTGTTAAAGTAGTTTAAGAAAAAAATTCAAAAAACTTAAAAACGTACAAGAGTAAATTTTTTGGGGAATAAGGGTTAATATTAAAAACCTACAAGAGTAAATTAGACCCCCAAACAATTTTTGGGGAATAAGGGTTAACATATTACAAAGATCATCTAATAAATAATTTATATATATATGAATTTTAATCAAAATAGTTAGAGCGGATTTGAAGATTTCGGTTCGGTAGTACATCAGTAAAGTACTAGTATACTTTGGCCGATTTTATTCAGCTTTCGAAGTGTAAGCAATGAGGGAACTAATTTAACTTAAATATAAAATTTCAGATTCGTGAGATTTTTCGTTTTTTAGAAATCTTGTTCACAGACATTCAGACAGTCCATTTTGTGAGGCTTGTTTTTTTAGACTCAGGAAAAACGAGAACATCGATTGCAATATTTTCTCAGTATATATTACATATATAGATAAGAGAAAGTAAAAGGCTTAAATTGAAATTAGAAAATTAGAAAATAGAATTTTAAATTACTATTTACAAGTTTCAATATAAAAATCTTTATTTTAACTTAACAATAAAAGGACAAATATTTATTGCTCTGTAACATTCAAATGAGAGACAAAAAAGATTTCCACGGTGAGTCCGCAAATTCATCCCTTCATTATTTATCAAGTTATAAAGGGGATATGGATTCATTTTAATTTCCTTTTTTCCCATCGTCTTCTCTTAAGGGATGATGCAGCAGCAGCCCTCTAACAAGTGGACGGTCGGGATAAGAGCAAAATATCATCCATCATTCCTGTTAAACCTTCGCCATTCATTTTATTCCATCCCCCTAAACTACTATAAAGGTAAAACTCTTAGAGAAATGTGTGATTAATTAAAGGGGCTTAAATTAAATTTGAACCTTTTGGATTTGTCTTCCTGACAACAAGAGAAAAAAATAATAGTATCTACATGAAGGATTTCTCATTTCACAGCCTTTTTGTCATCCCGGGATTTCGGATAAAAGTGATCTTTTTGAAAACATCGCAAAAATTAAACATCTAGCCTCATTATCTATAGGTTTCCCACCTATTCTTTATTTATTCCAATTAATTTAAATAAATATAAGGACGAATAATAAGGGTTTTCATATAATCTATAAACATATCATCCCTGTCTTTTTTTTTGTCGTTTTCGGCATTTGAGGCTATTTAGACTCCGCCCATATTTATTTAAATATTTTGGTAGCCATATAATTTAAATAAATTTTAATTACTTTGACCCGGAACTGAACCACTGACCTTTAGAACATTAAACGAGACCTCTATATGGTCTAATAGCCTTAGATGTCCAAAGACAAAAAATAAATAATAATTATTATGACAATGCCATTAAAGAATAACGTTAAACAAACAAAATAATTTTATATTATAAAAAAGTGCGTATTGGAAAAAAATTCTTAATTCACGAGTAAAGTAAATAAATATACTATATGATTAAATACTAGTGTGAAGAACTCAAGAATAAAACTAAAATCAAATTCAAAAAAATTATTAAATTAAAAATTTTTTTTTTGAGGGAGAGAACCCTAATAACATGTTGGTAGGGTTTTTCGGGATATAAAATCGTCAAACTAGGAAACCTAAATCTAAAAAATAGATATCAATTGAAAGTTAGAGGTTGAGTTGGTAGCCAATTAATATGAATAAATAAAATTTTGTCGCTGAGGACGGGAATCGAACCACTGACCTTTGGAAGTTGAGGTTGAGGTTAAAGCAAACAAAATATTTTTAATATAAATATATATATATTCTTCGAAAACTAGATAAGATGAATATTCTTTTTTTTAGTTGATGTTCCTTTCAATTAAAATAAATAAAATACATTTTTTATTTTTATTTTTTGCAGATACACCAAAAGTGAATCTTGTTCAACAGTTGGCCAATAAAAAATCATCTGCAAAAGATAAAAATAAAAAAAAATTTTAATTTAATTTAATTTACAGCAACATCTAGCAAGAAGAAGAAGACAAGTAACCATTTCTCGGAAAAAAAGAAAAAATTCTCAGTAATCTATATACTTTTATTAAATAAGCAATTCATGTGAATAAAAAAAAATAAATTTATTAATGTATAGTTAGTTGTGTTATGTTCGTAATCAAATTTTGTTCTGACTGCTCAGGACGAGGGAAAAATTGCCCTGGTCTAAATTTTAAAGATAATTTATATAGTATTCAAATAGAGTCGTCAGTTATCCCTATCAATTAAGTAAAGCTTCTGTTTCTTGATCGAGGTGTTAATAGATTACTTCCCGTTCTGAGAGATAAAACTTACTGTAACATTGTAATTAATTTAAATAAATATTCCTCTAAATAAAAAAACCTCAATTTCCGAATGACAAAAATTTGACTTCTTACTGGTCAGTAATATTGTTTTATTTTTGTCAGCATTGGTGAAAAGTTGTTATAAATTCATTTATTCCTCTCTCTCTCTCTCTAAAATAATTATAAAACAAATTCGAAGCTGTAAGCCGATAGACAGGCACAAAGTGCCTCTCTGTCTATTCTGTTTGTTTGTTTGTGTGCCGCTTTAAGGGATATCCTGGATCTTTCCAAAGTACAGATAATATTAGCGCAAACTTGGTAACAAAACAGAAGGCGGATTGCTTTGCTTTCTTGGCTTATATATAGAAAGAGAGAGAGAAGGAATAAATAGGATTTCGTTTGCTAATGATAAGACAAACCTGCCATCGGAGTTTATCTGAAAAATATCCATTTCCCTTATGCGGGGGATGAAATATGGAGTTGGATTTGCATTCAGAATATAATCTAGCTAATGTAAGAAGAGAGAAATGAAATTAATCAAAGGGAATTTTATTTCAAGGCACGATTCAATTCCAAGTCAATTGAATCTCTTCGTCTCTCTTGTTTAACTTGACTAAAATGAATCCCCTAAAACTCAATAAAGATCTCGCCCGATTTTATTTTATATATAATATAAATATTCATCTATTTTAATAATAAAATTTACCAATTGCCTTATAGGGAGCAATTTCAAAACGAATTTTAAAATTTTTAATGTAGCAAATTAAAAAAAAAAAATCCAGAGACTTATTTTATATTTGTCCACTAAGTTAAGTTTTCAAGTTCTCAAAATTGTTAACATTAATTAATTGTTTGAAGTATAAAAACGTCCACCATCCTCTTCTATTGTATGAGAATTGTTTTGGCCATCAAACCTATGTAAAAAGGATGACATTTTTTTGTCCCAGAATCGAGATTGAATTTATTTTATGTGGAGAGAAAAATACAGAGGAGGAGTAAAGTTTGTGAATATACCAAGAAAAAATTTTCTAATTATCAGAGTCAATTAAACGTCACAAACGTATATTATATACCGTTGGGAATATTTTACCCAAATTTTGTTTATAACCGGAATAGATCTCAAATCTTGCGTCTAGGGACTAAAATACAGGAATCCCTTCAAAAACGCGGTGTCAAATTTGATTAGCGCACTCTTTTTTTTTTCCGATGCGCCATTTTTTCCCCGTAGTGAGCATTGGCAACTCACAGCATAGACTTCAGCTTGAAGCGGGAGACAGCTTTACGCGGTAATACTTGAGGATTCATTAACTAATCAAGGGATTCCTGTATCATATTTTAGTATACATTTCCTATTTTTTTTAGAAAATTAAAATTTTTTCAAATAAATAAATATAAATCAAAAGGAGGAAACGGGTAGCTGTGGTATGGGATGAGAGGCCAGAAGTAACAAATAAATAGGAAGGTTACTAAAAAATATTTCCAGAAAGAAAAAATTGGTCTAATACGGAATTGTTTAATTGTTTTACCATCTTTTCTTCCTTATTTTATAAAAAATATCTCACTGGTAATCGGTTCCTTAATTAATTGATAAAAATTTATGATACCACAAAAAAGAGTAAAATAAATTTTACATTATTTACTTCATAAATCTTTCAGCCGTATCATCAAAATCAATAATACATTTCTGATAAAAACCAAAATCATATTAGAAAATTTATATCATGTTAATCCTTTTGTTTTCATTTCTTATTTATTGTATTGTTTTGTTTGCGTTTTATATATATATTTTTTTTTGTATATTTAGATTCCATTTGTAAAGTAAATAAAAAAAAAATTTCATTCATGTCGTGCATATTTTTCGATTTTTAATGTCATAAATATCCGGGTTTTGCTTATTTTATATCATTTTAATTAATATTTATAAAACATTAATTCGTTTGTTAATTTTTATTTATAATTTTCCTTTAAAATTTCTATTATAGATAAATATAAAAGATAGATTTTGAAATTTATTTAGGAATATGAATATTTTAATTAAAAAACAACACAAGTCTTTTTATTGGGAAATTATTGCTTCACTTGTGTTTATATATAGTATATACGAAGGCTACATCTATATACTTTTATTTAAAATAAACAGGTATAGAAAGATATAATTTGAAAGAAACGGAGGAGTTTATCTGATTAGCAGAGAGAGTGATAATTTAATGTAAATATTTAGATTCCATTTGTAAAAGGAAAAAATTCACTCGATAGGAAAAATTTTACATATTAAAAAAATGAATAACATATTAAGTTAGATAACCTAGATCTCATATTATCATAAATAAAAATAAATTTTTTTTAATTTTGAACAAATTATTACATTTTATAATATATGGAAAGAGAAATAGTTAAAAATTATAACTAAAATTTTCATTATTAAAAAAGATGACCATTTGACTGAATGCCCACTCAATATATATTATTTTGGAAAAGATAATCAGGGGCGTAGACAGAGAGGGGGAATCTTCTCAACCGGGACGTTTTAAATTGGCTATTCAGTTGGCAAATTAGGGCCTATACTCCAAAAAAAAAAAAAAAAAAAAATAAAGAAAGAATTAAATTAATAATTCTGCAAATTGGTAAAATTTTGTTGTTCTCAAAAATGTCTTAACAGACACGCATATAATTATATTATATAAGATTATTTTTATATTAATATTTTTTGGGGGCTCTGTGGAGTAGTCGGTAGGGTGTCGCCGTTCTGCACAGGAGATCGGTGTTCGCATCCCGGGCGGGAGGGATTTTTTCAT
>JAAAKE020080957.1:0-24087 GCA_010014785.2 Anisolabis maritima | reverse complement strand
ACATCTATCAACTTCGGTTACGGTACGCACAGACAATAGGTCAGTTTGATGACAATTAAATGTCTTAATTGTGACAGGTATAAATTGTTAAAATTGTTATTGCAACGGAAATAGTGATTTTTAATTGATTTTTGTAAGACAATGAAAAAAATCTTCACGGATTACTTTCCATACAAGATGTGTTTTTTGCAAGTTTGCTTACCCCTGCTCTAAAAAAAAAAGTGAGAAGAAATATTAAGTGCCTACTACCTCCTATCAGAACAGCTTCTACTCCTTTTTGGAGATCCGGGCTTATTTCATTATTTAAATTCATATTTAATGTTAATTCTGTCTGCGCTTGAATCAAGAATTTATAAATTACAAGGAAGTCACGCTACCCCATGTAGTCAAAATAATAAGCAATATATTAAGGAAGAGAGGAAATAATTTGCATAAATTACTTTTGTTTTGTACTTCCAAGTAATTACTAAGAAGTTTTTTCAGAAGAGGTATATATTTATTTTAAAAATTTTCATTCTTCTAGGAATTATGAAAGAAAATTTGTACCCGAAAACTTTATGATAATTTTATGCAATTGTACATATAAAAAATTTTAATTTAATATTAATTAATCGGTTAATTAATTGATTAATTAATTTTAATAAGAATTTTAATATAAAATTATTTGCAAATTTTTTAGAAATAAATTTAAAGAATGCAGACAAAATTTGGAAACGAGTTTGAATATAAATTTCAAATAAATATTAGTTTTAAGTCTTGATCCACTTGAGAAATATTATATAAATATTTAAATGATTGAAAAGTTAAAAAAAAAGTAAATAATTAGAAATTGAGATGAATATTCTTTTTTTTACTTTTTTTTTTAAATAATGGTCTTCACTAATAAGGATCAATAAAGGAATTTGTCTCCCCTCCTCCTAAATGACCTTAATTAATAACTAAGTAAGAAATATTTTAGAAATATATATAGATTTTTTATGAAGAGATTAGACAATGAGACAGACAATCCTGAGTCGACCAGGGTTCAAATCCATTTCAAGGGAAAATATATCATTTAATATCTCTTGGGGTAGGAAAAAGAATCCCCGACCAATATTATATTATATTAACCATAAGGCGCCAATCCTTGGCAGTAATGATAATATTGTTAATCAATTTAGACTCTCAATTTCTAGGGTATTTGAAGTTTTTGATAATGTATTAAATAAATTTATTATTTTCAAAAATATCCCTCTTGATGGTATGGAATTCTACGGGTGTAAAAATATACGTCGTACTCGCATTCAAATTTTTTATGATTAAATAAAATAAATTTTTTTAATTATATAAAATAAAGATCAACGAGGTCATATTAAAAATAATATATTTTATTATTTAGCATAAATTATTAAAGTGGAGAGAGGCTCCCCTAATTTTAGCATCAGGGGTCCCCAAACGACTTTAGCTCTGCATTAAAACAAAAAATTTTTTTTCATTTCAGAAAATAGTGAAAATTTTTGACTTTTTTGTTAGAATAGCAGCAGTATACGAGAGTTTTCTATTGAATTATGCCTATATGTCCGTTGCCATTGATCGACTTTTCGTTCCATATATACATCAGAGATGGGGCACCTGCGGCCTTCTAAGTTCTGGGCAACCTTATTCCTCTTTATACTATAGTTTTTTCTTTTGAAATCTCCAAATTTTAAATTCGAAATTAAATTCAGTTTTCATGTAAAAACCTTGTCTTAATATAAAAAATATTTGCAATAAATTTTCATTTCAATAATAAGCCAATTAACTATTATCTTTATAATTATATTTTTTTAAATTTTGTGTTAATATTAAATATAGATGAAGAGTTATTGAGCTAATACAGAAAAGCAAAAAATTAATGAAAAAAAATAAAAGAAATAGTATAGGAGTAAAGTTTTCGGGCTTTGGAGTTTTTTATATTAAAAAAGAAATTATTATACTTTTATTCAAGATAAACCTAATTTATAAGTAAATAAGTTTTAATTAATCATACTTTGGATTTCATCAAGTGAGTTGAGGATTTTTTATTCTCCTCATCATTTAAAAGAAACATTTTTATTAATTTTTAATTTGAATTCGTGTTTTATTTGGCCTTTTAAGATTACGATTAAAAGAAAAATTTAGTAGAATGTTAAAATTTTTGCAAATTAATAATTAGAAATTCATAGATGCGGCGGTGCATATTCAGACTATTAATTACAGTTCCTAAACATAAATACAGATATTTTCTTAATAGCTAGGAAAGGACCCAAATGTTCAATAGTTTTCCCCCTAGCTATAAATTACTAATAAACTGTTTTATTATTTCTAAAAGGTCTTCTGTTTATGTCTATTTTAATATTCTTAAGATTAGCACTAGATAATTTAAAGGAGAAAGCTGCTTTATTAAGGAATAAAAGAATTCCCGCAGATTTGGATCATGAGTTAGTTGGGATATAATAAACAGCTGAGATATTTAGATTTTACAACTCACCGTCATGCCGCACCATTCACAGCGCATTCCAGCCAAACACTCGGCGGACCAGCAGGTCTTCTTGCACACAGCGCATTTCGAGTTGTTGGGTAAGTTACCCTCGCGCCAATGATGTTCGTGATGGACCAGGGAGAGTTCTTTACCGGGAACGTATGTCGCATTCTCTTTGCAATCGGCCACTGCGAAGTCCTGACAATCAGCATGAACAAAATACTCGCAGACTGAAACATATAAACAATGCAAATAATTAGCAAATAAAAGTAATTTCATGGTATGAGGAAATGGAAGGCAATGGGAGAAACTACATAGTAAATAATTAGAATATATTTAAAATTAATATTTTTTGTTTTATTCTTCATGGTAATAACTTTCATACGAGTAAATTTAAAAAAGGTTGTAAGCTTGAACTTTTCGGGAGGCAGGGGGCTAGGGAGTCCACAGGATCGTTACGTTCCTACTCCTACCAATGTTTAATTTTGCCAAGTAACTTAAAAAAAAAAGGGGGCTGTATTTGAACTGATAGGAGAATATTACCTTTAATTAAGAAGGATTCGCAAAAAAATGAAAGCTGAAGTTGCTTACAAAAGTCAATGCAGTTTTCTCTCTAAATTGCTCTCTTATAATCAGATTACTTAAACCCACAAGTAAACGCCCAAATGGTCGTCCTCATAACGATTTCTTTAGGGAAGACATCATTGATTTGCTAAGAAATTCTACAGAGGCACCATTCCCCTTTCTGGGGAGAAAAATATAAAATAAATAATAGAAAATTAATTTATGAAATTTACCCTGTCTAACAATAGAACATTTTTATTAAAAGTTTAAAAGCAAAAGCGATTCTATTATGAAAATAATTAAAAAATTAAAAAATAATTATTTTCAAAGTCATGTAAATAATTTTGATAATTTTAATACTAAAATATTTCATGTCTGTTTTAAAAATATAAATAATATAGAAGGTATTTTATTAACAATTATTAATATTTATGCTTATTAAATTATATTTAAATTAACTCTATCCGCCCTTATTTATTTCTTGGATTTTTATGCATACATTTTTCCGGAATTTGCTCTTCTTTCTTCATTACTGTAAACTATTGGATGACAGAAAAAGAGGCAGAATATGAATAAATAAAAATTAATACTGGTTTTAAAAAGGAAGAAATTTTAAATGAGAAATGAGGTATCAAAAAATTTGTTATTTTTTTTATTCTAATTTTTTTTTTCATTCATGGATACATAAGAAACCAAATAAATAAATAATATACAAAAAAAGACAAATAAAGTCTCATTTTTACTTTCCCGCACTGTTATATATAATAGTAAGGGGGAAGAATCATGATCATGAACAATTTAACCCTACCAATTTTTTAATGTATTTTTACCCTTCAAGTCAAAAGGACCTCAAAAATGCAAAAAAAATCTTAGTGTGCGCAAGTGTGTGTGTAGCTTGTATTTTGACATATCTCTAAAACCACTCAACGGACAAGGATGAAATTTAGCAACTTTATAGCCCTAAATGTACCTAAGAAAGTATTAAAATTTGAAATGAATCAGTTTTCAAGAGACGGCAAAAAGGCCATATAGATATACACAATATATTTATTAACGGGCATATTTATTTACCAATTGGTATCCAATTTATTTAAATAAATTTTCATCGGAGTGCCTGGGATCCGAACCCACACCCTTTGGCTTTAAAGGTTATCAATACTGACAATGTCAATATCTTTAACCTCTCGACCACGGAGGGGGAGGGGGGTTTCTTTCTTCTTCTTTCTTGCGTATTGCGCTCTTGCGAATCAATAGTCTTGACTATAAATGGGTGAAGTTTGAGCAAAACTGATGGTTGTGTCTCGTCTCCTTGTTAGAATAATATCTAATATCTCTAGATATGATGATTCTAATGATTTTAAGAAAATTTAGCGAAGAAGATGAAAGATTGGTGGAGGAAGGAAAATGAATGGAGAATTAAAAGATAGCATGATTGAAGTTTTAAAATGGTAGAAGTGAATTATAATAAAGGAATCGATTATGTTATACAAGATAAAAATGCTAAGGATCTAAGGCACTCTGTCAAGTTACTTTTATTTTTTTACTTTATTATTATGCAAATTTTTGTATTTATTTTTAAAAAATTTCTCAATTAAGATAGAAAAAATTTCAAGAACGGGTTCCAGATTAAGTATATATAACATTTTTATTTGTATTAAGAGGAAGTGATAAAGCTTAATGTTGTCGAAAGCAAATTCACCTTATGACAATCCAGTTTGTATTTAATAGTTTAATAAAATAAATAATATATTAATATATCAGTGTTTATTTTAATTGATATTTTTAATGCGATATCGATTCCCTTTGAATATTTATTGTAATGTATAAGCAGCCAACATTCCAAAAAAAACATAATAAAATAATATAAAAATAAAGTATAATCAAATACAAACTAATAAAAATAATATTGAAATTATTTTTTAAAATAAAGCTTCATACCAGACAAAAAGGGTAACAAGGCGCCTTTTCGCGAATGAAATTTATCGACAACCATTGGCGATTGGCTTATTAGATTACGGGACAAGAATTAGATAAATCTTTGCACGTACAAGAATAACACTCACTTAAAATCTCTACCATTATATAAAAGACAAAGTCTGTCGGTCTTTCTGACTAACACATAGACTTCGAAACTACTCGACTGATTTTCATAGAGAATTTTCCGGGGGTGGTTTTAGGCTATGATTAATTCAGATTAGGAGTAGGGGCCCCTTTTTAGGGGGATCTCAATTTAATAAAAAAATTGAATATCTCAAGGATCTCTGGATGAATATTCATCGGTTTTTTTTTTTATTGTTTAGAGAATATTACAGAGTAAGCTGGAGGTTATGAGTAATTTAGATTATGGGCTGGAAACTCCCCTTTTTAGGAGGTGGAAAGCATAATTTATTTTAGTACGCGTTAACTTGGGAACCCGTGGACATGATTTTGATGGGATTTCTCGGGGTATGAATAAGTGAAAAATAACATTAAAATCTCCAGGTGGCGGTATCGTCCCGTTAAAAATTAATTATTTATTCCAATTGAAAGATACATCTCAAATTATATTAAAGTAGGACAAAAAATTAATTTTTAAGGGAGGGAACCACCACCTGGTATTTATGTTATTTTTCAATTATTTATATCACGGAAAAACATAAATTAATTTGGGACGCGTTAACTTGGGAACCCGTTGACGGATTTTGATGGTATTTTTTTTAAATAGAGAATTTTCCCATGTTCATAAACGAGTATAGTTGATATTGATTAGAGGGGGCCCACCACTGTAACTGTAACCAATAAATTTGACCGATAAATAGGCAGAGGGAGGGTTGAGAGCATTAGACTGGGGAATGATTTTTTTTTAACTTAACTAAGGTAAGAGAAAGTGAATAAGGGGAGGTGCAGAGGGTCCGTATTAGGAAAAATTATATATAAAAGAGGGTGCAGGGGTACTTTGCCCCCCTGGCTAGGTTGGGGTGGGAGGCCTAGCTTCTAAGATTATATTAAAATGTAATAATTTCTTACTAGTTAATTAACATACATTGGGATAGCGTTTTTGTTATAACGGAGGGTAGATGAGGTATTTGCATAATGGAGCAATTCAATTAAATGAAATTTAAAAAAAAATTATTGATAATTTATATTTTTATTAAAGTTAACATGGAAGGGAAATTTTTAAAACTGATTTTATTTTTCCATCCGCAATTCTTATTTCCCAATAAGATAAAAATTTTCTAATCAATTTATTTATTAGGACTAATTTGCAACTGAAGCGCCTGCTCTTATTATATATCACTATTGATTAACTTTGGGCTTTATATATACTGATTAATCTATCTGAACAAAATATCAAAAATATTTTTGGATTACAACTTCCGTATTCACCCAGGTATAAATATAATAGAGAAATTAAAAATTAAAAAAATTATTCAAGCTGTTTAGTCGGGGTCTAGATAAAATTGAGTTCAAAAACAGACCACAACGATTGCCTGCTGATTATTTTCAAGAATAAAGACAAAGACTGGCATATGAAGAAGTAAATAAATTCCAGTCATGGTTGAGGCAAATCGAGGTCGCATCAAGGGTGAGCCCCTAAATGATTAAGAATAAAAGATATTTTATATATTCAGTATAAATACGAAAAATATGAAATATTTTGTAAATAACAAAATCAGTGATAAAAATTACTTTATTTAGAATTTTTGTCGAAATTAAATGTCATTTGAGAGGGAGGAGGGAAAGGATCATTTTACACCCCTTCCAATGATTACTTTAGCCTTCCTTAAAAGAAAAACCAAGGACGTGTTGAAACTCCAAGGGGTTAGAGGGTGAATGAGCAATCTACTAAATCCCCAAATGGGACATTATATTAAAATAACATTTTTTAAATATTTGACAGTCCTTGAAAATTGAAAGTTTGAAGAAAAAATTTTATATAAATTTTCGTCAAATATGCAAAAATATCCAATAATGACCTAAATATGTAAAAAATATGTAAATTTGACAAATAAGAGCCAGATGAATGAATTCGTAAAATCAATCATTTTTGTTGAAAGATTTAACAAAAAATTTGCATTTGCATACAAATCCGGTCTTTAGTTATAAGAATTGGGATAAACATCTAAGTGCGCTCTCATATTGCCATCAAGGAAATAAATTTCCGCTAGTCCAGGAACGACACCTGAATCAATTTAGTGAATCTAAAATTGCCGGACATTTTTTTTTAATAGGAATTTAAAGTAATAAAAGGAAAAAACATCATACGGTTATTATTATTAATATTATACCTATTTATAGGCTCAAGAATATGGTCAGTAGATGTCGTTTGAAATTTTATATAATCTCAGAAAGTATTTCGACCACTGTAGAACTACTTCGATAGATGAGATCAAAGAGGGCTCGTATAATTAATAATCAGGCAATTATTATTATGAATCTATACAAATATACACAGACATTCACTCAAATCCTTCCCAACTAATATTAACTTGCCAGTCTGATTATTAATTATATGAGCTTACTTTGATCCTATCCAATGAAGAAGTCCTACAGCACGGACGAAATACTGTTTGAAGTCAAAGAAAGTTAAAAAAATATTCTGACTTTTGATTGCATCTACAGGCTCTAATGGTAGTCATAAGCATAACTCGCAAACATTTTCTAAAAAGATTTTTGAGATTGGTAGGTTTCACAATTTGTCCAAAAATATGTAATGGAAATTTTTAATAATTATAGATGATATAATATTATTAAATGTTCACATTGAATGAAGAAAAAATTATTCCCTGCCTGGGAATCGAAGTGAGCTTCTCCGGTTTTCCAGATAAGTGAAGATACGGGGTTCAATTGTCAGTCGGTGTTTTTTCTTCGAATAATAAATAATTTTATAGAAGCATATATTTGAGGATCGCCTATATCAGGGGATCGTCTGATTCCCCCCCCCCCTCAATTTTGGTGATTTTTATTGCAGGCTAAAATTATACAGTCTAATCACCATAGGAACGTTGATCGCTGACATAGGAAGGGGTATCTTTAACTCCTATTCTAAATAGATGTGTTGGAGTAATATCGAAAAATCTAATTATTTAACCAAAATAAAAAAAGGTAAATTAATTGTTAATGGTTAATGCAAAAAAAATTAATTTATAATTTTTTTTATAATTATTTATCCCAATATAACTGAATATTTTTTAAATCTTAAGATATGGTCCAGTCTAGTGTTTTTTCAAACTATGTGCATCCGGTGGCGGATTTATAATGTCGCAAATGTTAGTAATTGCGACGGCCCCCGAAGTCATTGAGTACATTCCCTTCTCCTAAGGCACGAAGTGTTTTAAAGGAAAACGCAGAGAATACGAATTTGAAATGAAAAAAAAAAACAAGGGTTCCAACTTCTGAACGATCACAAAAAATTATAGGAGTAACATGAAAGAAAAAAAAATTTTTTAACTCATGTGGGGGTGGCAAATGAGGAACACTACCCTACATCATCATCACTTTGAGATCTCGTCAAATTTTTTTTTTATTTTTTTAAGTCTTATAGACTTGAAAAGATACACAATGTGTGATACTTGTAATCTAGGCATATTTATTTACATCATTTGGTATCCAATTGATTTAAATAAATTTACATCGGACTGCCCGGGATCCGAACCCACATCCCTTGGCTTCTAAGGTTATCAATAATGATTATATCAGTATATTTAACCTTTCGACGACGGGGGAGAGGGTTCGAATTTTTTAACTTAATTGATTAATTAAATTCATCTTGTGGAAATAATAATTTATGTATTTTTTTTTTTAGAATCGCAAAATGTTTTTTTTTTTTTTATGTTTGCAAGAAGCTTAAAAATATCAGTGTGTTACTGTATTTATTCAATAATTAGAAAGTATTCATTTATAAATAGGAGAATTTAGAACAAACAAAGAAATCAGATCAAATTATGAAGGCTTTATTTTTTCTAATTAAAAAGATTTTTCGATCAAAATTGTAACAAACAATTTAATCAGCATGGTAAGACCGATGAATTTTAATTGAAAACACACTTAAGGGAGAAAAAATAATAAAAAAAGCCTTCGTTATTTAGCCGATTTCCTCGCCCTCCTGTTTACACCTCAAGGTCTAACCATTCAATCGTACAAACAATAATATTAATTTATTTTACATTGTGAATGGGCTAAGGAATAAATGATCCCATATAAAAGGAGGAAATGAGATATTTTGGAAATAATTTAATTGGGTCAATATTGCCTCAACAAAATTTGCCTTGAGCAATTTCGAATTAAGGTTTATTTTTTATCGCATTTTCCCTTCTCGAGGGAGAGAGGTGTTTTGCTTTCATTGTGACCGTGCGCCTGCCTCAAACTGTTTGACCTATTTTTCGTTGATACCTCAATGGAAAGCTTATTTCACCGGTATGGTCGAAATGTTCCGGATTTCACACTTGGGGCGCCACAATAAATTAAAAAAAAAACTATTTTCAGACAATTGCAAGCAAACAGATTGATATATAAGAGCCAAATAGGGTTTCATTTAAATTTATCTATCGATGAAGCGAAAGTGGTACTTCATTTGAAGTTTAAAATATCATAAATTAGCATTTTATTTCAAGAACTGCCTATTACTAATTTTATTCAACTAAAAAATAAATTCAACTTTACAATGTATAAGCATATCCCTTCAAATCTTTCATTCTTTTTTTTTATCATTATTCATTCTTTATTCTTTCTTAAATAGTAATCTTTCCTCAGCCAAAATTTGTGAGCTTAAAATTCCGGTCCTCTCTTCAATCCGTGAAACAACTTTTATCCTCTAATTGCTGAATATTTTATTTCCTCCTAAGTAGCTATTCCTACTCCTAACCGGGCCTTTTCTGACGAGCTAATCAATAAGTTACCAGACGTCCTAGATTTAAAAAAGGCTTTCAGTATAGACAGCCACTTTACTTCTTGCAAAGAATCTAAATGAGGGTGGAATACTTCTTAATGTCCCTTTCAAAGGACTGCAGGTAGCTTCTATTTGTGGCCCGTTTCAATAAAAATTCTGAGAAGACGAGTGGCTAAGGGGAAAACAAAGTTAAACATATTTTGAGTTCGAATCCAGATTAGTGGAAAAAATTATCAACCTTTTTTTAATTTCTCGTCTTGAGTTAAATGTCTATTATGGGTCAAAAAACTATTTGACAAAAGACGGCAGCCAAATAAAATAGCCAAATTTATGATTCCTCCAGTGCTTTTCAAGAATTTAATACAAATAATTACTTATAATTAACCATAGATACACATTATAGTTTTTTTATTAATATAATATATAACAAAAATTGGGTGGTGAGTCTCCTGGTGTGAAAGTAGCACTTTCGCCATGAAAGAGGAAAATCCGGCGCGAATTATGTTCAATCAAACACAAAATCACAATGCTTTATATCTATTGATTGGCGCTTTACAGAGGCGTTGTTTTAAATCCACCAACTATTTCAAACAAAAACTTATCAATGGGTATATTATATAAAAAAGATGCGTATATAGCCGTTTTTTGTAAGTACACATAGTGTATTTATTATATTATTTTCAACATTCACTTTCGGAAATATGAATATTAATAATAATGGAAAAATAGTAACAGAACAATATACACAATGATGACATAAAATAATTTAAAACAATGATTAAAAAAATTATACTATATATATGTGTATCAGTGCTGTGTTGTATGTATTTTTTTAAGCCCTGAAGAGTGAAAAAATTGTTCGAAATGTCAACAATATTATATAAAAGAGAAAAATTTTATAAATTTCGGAACGTCGACAATTTTATATAATTAAGCAAAATTTTAAAAATTTTGTTCATTTATTTGACTGTCTTTGAAATAACAGTCAATACTTTTAAAAACTTTTTTATTGATGGTTTTGATTTTTGTTGGTGGGATCTGACTGAGAGAGCCTCTGGGGGCGAATTATTTTTCTTCTTTAATTTAAATACATTATATATATATATGAAAAATATTTACCTCAAGTAAATAAAACTAATAAACTATTCTCTAGAATGGAATTTCTACTATTTTGATGAGTATTTACTGTTAAACTTTTTATTATTACACAGTATTTTTTTCCTTTCAGTAATAAAACTAGTCATTGCTTTGCTTTAGTGGCTTTCTCTTAACTCCTAATTGCTTTCCTTGAATAAAACTGGGTCTCTAGGTCTCTTCTCTCTCTTCTGTTAAATTATTTGCTCGTTGTACGACTAAACATCGTCAAGATGGCATTTATCAAATCAATATAAGAAATTCATATTTTTTATTTTTTTTTTTCTTCTTGCAAAACCATTCTGAGTTTAAAATTTCGATTTCCGATAAATATTACTTATTTATTATTTAGGTCCTAAGAATCCAAGTAGGCTCTTTTTGTTTTATTAACGATAAAGGATCAAAGAATTTAATATCTTTAATTCTTTAAATGAAATATTTCATTTAGTAGACTGGCGTCTTTCAGAAATTTGATTGGGAAATTTTTCAGATATAAGAGAATGATAAAGAAAAATAAATATTAAGCAAGAATAAAAAACTGACAAAACGCACATCACACAACTTTCTCTTACCTAAGGTAAGGAAAAGGAAAGCTGAGTGCTTTTACACCAGATTTTTGCGTCGGCCCCCCTAAGAAGCCGTTTTCTAATTCATCTCTTAATAGAACTCTCTACAGCAACGAAAACTAATATCTTTAGAGTAATTTAAAGGAAAATCACATAAAACCTAAAAACAATTTTGGGGGGATGAGTAAATACATTTCAAAGTTCATCAAATAAATAATTGTTATATGAATTTCAATTGAAATCGTTAGAGCGAATTTTGAGAAAATAAAAAAACAAACTAAAAAGTACAAGTATCTATTGGTCGATTTTATTCGAAAGCTTCGAGGGGTAATCGGGGGAGAGTAGGTACTTAGCTTAAATATAAAGTTTGAGCCCCTCGTTTTTGAGAAATCATATATTCCTAGAGGCAGACTCAGGTAACCTCAAAACGTGTATTTTCGTTGAAATCTCAACATCGATTTTAGAAATTTTATTCACACACAACAAACCATTTTACGAGACCGTTTTTTTTTAGGGGACCTCAAAACGTGTATTTCCTTTGAAATCTCGACATCGATTTTTTTGCGATCGCAATACTTTCTCACTATATAGTTCACATATAGGTATGAGAAAGTAAAAAATGATCGTTTTATGCCTCGGCTCATCTAAAAGTTCGAAGTATCACTTTCTTTTAAACGAGAGAGAAAAAAATAATTTTAGATATAGATTATTAAAAACGAACATAAATTTTTATTTAAAATAAAATAAATTACAGACCTGCTGATAAGATAACTACCCCCCCCCCCCTCCCAAATATAGATTAGAACTCAAAGTGAGAAAAATTGATATATTATATAAAAATTATGAACCAGGGCTTGCTTGCACAAACAAGTTTGTAATTGTAATGACAACTCAAATAACTTGCTATTTGTGTATGTATGCCCGTTGAAAGTGTTTTGATTTTTTAGAAGCACAATCAATTTGATAAAGAAATGAGAACCTTATGAGTTGTGGCAGCGTGCGGCCATCCCTCTATTCTTAAATCACCAGAATGCAAGTCATGTTTATTTTTATTGCTATTTTTTTAGGTTATTTATAGGTTATGTTTTTTATATAAATAAATATATATTTATTTTATTATTCCTTTTTAAGGACTTTTCGGCACCTGAAGCCATATAGACCATAAACAATTTCATAATAATTATTTACGAATCATTATCATATCCAGGCATATTTATTTACATTAGTTGAGATTACCACTAAGTTTCAAAAGATTTGATTAAGGGGATGTTGAGAAAATTAAGATAGATACTTAATAAATATTGGGCGGGGGGGTGGAGGAGCTTTTTTTCAGCTCCCTTCACTCCACATATCAAAATCTTCTTAGGCTCTCATAGGACTATAAATTTGCAAAGTTTCAACCTAGGAAGAGTGGTTCCAGAGAATTAAGCTAATAAAAAAGCTATATACATTCATACACACACACACACACACACACACAAATATACACACACTTTAAGATATACAAAAGCTTTAAGATTTTGTCATTTTAGGGATCCTTTTGATTTGAAACGTAAAGGTACATATTTTATATTAGGAAAGAAAAAATCCAATTTCAGGGGTGTTGATAGAAATACCCAAATCATAAATAAAGATAAAAATCGTAAGAATGATGTAGAAATACAACTTGCGACATTTATTATTATTTTATATAAAATATTATTATGAGACGGTGCAAGCGAAATGCAGCAAACATATTTTATAAAATTTGGCTGCATTTCATTTGGCTGCCTTGTATCGCCTCTCATATCAAATATTTAGCCACCATCTCCTATTTTTCTATAAAATATTATTCACAAGCTCCTTAAATTTATTTTTCCAGAAATTTTTCTCTTGTTATTTCTTTGATTTTGCTATAGAATGGTAAATTCCAGGAATTCAAAGACCAGGTTGACAAAAAATAAGATGAAAAAATTTTAATTGGACAAATAATTGTTAAAAAGCACCTGAGTATAAATTTAGACCCAGATACTCTTTAAGCAAAAAAGGAAAAAAAAAGATCGAGTAGAACCCCAAGGAGTTCAGGGTGCGTAACTCCATGAAATGTGCGTAGCCCGCCTAAGGCCGCAACTAAGATCGTGTATCCAGGGGGCTGGGAGAAAGACGTCAAAAGAGCGAGGGAATTATTATTTATTTATTTATTTATTTATTTACAGGACATTCCTTATAATCCAATTAACTAGCGAATCCTGTGAGAATATTTCACAAATCCCCAACCATTTTTTTTTATTGCTACTTAGGAAGAAAAAGGGCAAAATCAAAGCTTGCTCACCCCTGACAAAAATCATGATCATGATGATTAAGATTATTATTATTATTATTATTATTATTATTTCATGAATAACATGTTATTTCTGTGATGTACAGATGAAGGGCTAACTTCTTTTTAGCTGAGTTAAATTTTTATTGAATTTTGCATATTATGAAACTTTCATTATTTTAAATTCTTCAATTTTAAAGAAATTAATTAAATTTATTCCAATATAATTTTAGATATATAAAAATACTAAGTGAATTGTGATGTATTTTATATATATATTTTAAAAAAATTTAATTACCCCCCATTTAATGATAAATAAAAGTATTTGTATTTATCATACACTAGCTAGAGAAATTATTAAAATTTTTCATTTAATAAAGCCCCTATTCAAGTTCTTTTTTTTCTTGAACGTCTCTTTATTGATAGATATTATTATATTTTCGATTATTTTTTTATCTCGTTTTTCCGAAGCGTTAAAAACACAAACAAAATAGGGTCTCATTCATGATGTAAATAAAATTATTCTTATTATCTCTCTTTGAAAAAATATTTTATATTTAATAATAAAGATATTCATACTATTTTCATTTCTGGATTCTTCTGTTGTATACCAGATTATTAGATAGTGAAGCATTTCGTTTTTTATTTTTATGTTATAAAACTCCAATAATTAAATTTAAGAAATCCGGTGTGATGGCCGCACATCACATACCGACGGTAAGAAAAATTGTATGATGTGCTGTCATACAAGATTTTTTGAGTCGGGCGCCCTAGTTAACGGGTTCAGAATTTTATTAGTTTTAATCTTTAGAGAATTTTCCATTATGTATATTAATCAATTATCAATATTATAAAAAAATATAATTATATTAATTAAATCTCATTTATTCTCATATGAATGTAAATATTTATATTTTGTTACCATGGCAACGAGTTATCCTATCTTTTCTATGGGATTCTTAAAATCCTAAATTGAGGGTCTCACACTCTTTTAAGATTTAAAATGATGAATTTAATATATCTTAAAGATTATCTAATGAATATATATATACAGCTAATTTAATCAATATCGTTAGTTAGGCTTAGTTTAAGAGAATATCACAAAAAAGCTAAAAACGTATAATAGTAAAGTGGGCACCAGGTAATTTTGTGGTGGTTAATACATTTTGAAGATTATCTAAAAAATAATTAGTTTATGAATTTAATCAAAATCATAACAGCGAGAAAATAAAAAAAAAAAACTAAAAAAGTACATTAGTAAAATAGTAGTATAGTACTCTTTAGACAATTTTATTGAAATTTACAAGATACAAACGTCATGGGTACCTAGCTTAAATATAAAATTTCAGCTTCGAATCTCTTCGTTTTTCACATACACAGAGAGAGAGACAAACACACACACACACACACACACACACAATCGCTCACATACACAGGTGGCCCGCAGACGATACCGTCTATCTCCACCCTCGGACAAACAGACAGACAGATATACCATTTTGCGAGGCCCATTTTTTTTTTTTTATTTAGGGGACCTCAAAAAGTGTATTTTCGTTAAAATCACGACAACGAATTTTTTTGCGATTGCAATATTTTCCTAAGTGAAAGTAACAAGTCGATCGGACTAAACCGAGTGTAAAAACAAAAATTTGTTTTAATATAATATAATATTTTTAAAGAAAAGAGGATATTTTTCACAATATTTAGCAATCTAATTTCTAACTACACAATAAATTTTTATTCAATAAAGCCGCCTTCAGCTTTAAATACAGCTTAATATAGAGTTAATGCAGCTAAGATGCTGGAAACCTATATTAGATTGAAGAAGTGGCCCAAGGAAGGCCATACGTGTTCCAACAGGATTCAGCTTCTTCTGGCACAGCAGCCAAAACACGAGAATATCTGGCGGAGGCCACGTCACTCCCAACTTTTGACTACCTACCTCACTAGATTTGAATCCCTTGGACTGTTACCTCTTGGGCATCGTTGTGAAGGAAACGAACAAACATTCTCACAATACCAAGGATTCATTACGGGGGGCTATAAGTGACGTAATGACTAACATTAATAAAAAACCATCTGATCAATGCATGTAGTCGTTTCAGAAGCCCTATTAAAGCTGAAGGCTGCTTTATTGAATAAAAATTTATTGTGTAGTTAAAGCAATTAGATTGCCAAATATTGTGAAAAATATATCATCATTTCTCTAAAAATATTAGATTATATTAAAACAAATTTTTGTTCTCAAATAGCTGTGGCACCCTGTATATACTAACAAATAATAGAATAGGAGAGAACCTCAATTAAGTTATAAGATATGTTTATGTCTCTAATTTAATTAAGAACAATTAATTTTAATTAATATATTTAAATTTCACATTAATTAATTGTTTAAAATTAAGTTTTAATTAATTATATTTTTTTCTTTGGTTTATTGATTTGAATGGTTATTAGAAATGCTCAAGACCAACTTAAAATAATTTTTTAACAAAGTTGCAACAAATTTAGATTCAAGTGTTATATATCCTTTTACCCAAGAGAAGGTCTAGTTTCAGAATATATAAAAAAACCCAGAAAGAAATTTTGTACTCTAATTGTCCGTTATTTACCAAAAATCATTCACCTCTTTAGTTCTATTTTAATCTATTTATGCAAAATTTCAGCATATTAATAAATATTTTTTGAGATCGAAATAAATTATTACATACACACACACACACACAGAATAATTACAAAAATTATATAAGTGTACTCACGGGACCTCAAAACACATTTTGATGCCATTATTTAAATTTCGATTTTTAGTTAAAAAAACGAACGTGAAATGATCAGTTTATTAAGACGTACGAAATTATTTTCTCAAGGTTACTACTCTCTTAGTATTTTATTATATAGTCAAATACAGGCATCATATGATAAAATATAAATAAATAAAAATAATTTCGAGACTTATTCATTTAAATGAAATATTAATATTCAATATACCTTGAGATTCTTTACGATCTCCTACCTAGTCATCGTATATTTAATATTTAATCGTGAGTATTCAAGGTTTATTTACAAGTATTAGAGAATAATTGAATTATTTAAAAGGAACTATTACTGGCTCCCTTTTATTTATCTATACTATACCATATTCGACAAAAATTATTTATTTAAAGTAAAAGTAATTTTTATATAATAATAATTATTGTTATTATTATTTATAAAAGTATAGAAATTTACCTTGTTATTTGATGAAATGGGTTTTTGAAGAATAAACACTGACAAAATTTCCACAAAGGTTCTTTTCACTAGAAAAGTCCGAGCTCTACTGAAGCTTGAGATGCTGGAGGTTCAGGCAAGCAAGAACTTGCTTTCCCGCCAAAACAAAGGCTTAGACTCGGTCACAAGCTCAAAGCCTATATCATATGCATAGATTAGACAAGGACTTGGCCTAGCTCGGGCTCTAAGACAATGATTGGATAATTGAAAAGGGAGGGAAAGTGGGAGTACTAAGCTCCTCCCACATCTCCTAGCATCAATTAGCCACCTTCTTTCAGTCAGAAAGTGACCTGCTGACTGAATAGTTCTCGCTTTGTTTATAGAAAATATTCATTTATTATATTATTCAAATAAAAACCCTTTCATTTGTTAATTATAATTCTAAAAATCTTCTCGCCTTAATTAACAATTTCATAAATATTGTTTAAAAAATATTTAATAATCTCCATTACAATAGAAAAATTCCGAATTGATAATAGACTCAATTTATTTATTAAAAATAAAATATTTATTCAAAAGCAGTTAATAAGAATAATTTTATTTGAATCACGTATATAATGTTCTTAGTTAATTATAAATAAAAAAGAATATCAAATTCGTTTATAATATGTAAATATCTATATAAAAATTATTATAATAGTGAATCGTGATTTTAAAATAAACTTTTGTTACACAAATTAGTTATTTGTTTGTTTGTTTGTTTGTTTGTTTGTTTTAATAAAAGAATTATTTTATTGTTAATTTATTTATAAATTATAGAATAAATAAATAAATAATGTTTATGTATAGAGTCAGTTGCCAGGACGAAGGGAATTTTCCGGTGGAGCGAGTCTTTGCTTTCTCTTATTTTCAATGATTCACAGGGCAAAACACACTCAAAAACAAAAAAGAATTGCAAGATATTATATTGCTCTTTTTTTTTAAATATTAATCAATTTGTGGAGAAATTTGTAAATTAAATAAACATGTAAAATGAATGAAAAATTATTTTTAATTAGTATAAAAAGACAACTCAGGGTATTTTAATAGAGAAGGTAGTGGTGAGAAAAAATAATTATTTTATTTGGTATGACATGAGAGGGTTTAATGGACCATTTATTAAATGATCAAAACTTAATCTTGTTGGGACAAGATTCCCCTCCCACATCATGTGACATTGTTCTTCGTTAGTTAATATCAGTCACTTAGCCAAAAAGTAATCTACTAACTCCACCCCCCCCCCCCCACTTACCCTCTTCTATATATCTTGTATCAATGAACAAACCCTGTTTTGCAGTATTAGTAATAAGAGTTTATTATAATAGAATATATAAAAATCTGATGTGGCTAAGCAAATCACACAACTTCCTTCTACCTTAATTTCAATCGACTCCAAGTTTATTTTTAACCAGTGGGACACTTTTATACGGACTGGAAACTATTTTTATATTTGAAGGAAAGTAAAGATGGGACAAAAAAACAAATACTAATTATTCTCGTCGACGTTTCGATTATACATCACACTCATCATTAGGACCTAGGGAACCTATGGGTATCAGATTTATTTGGAAAGTAAAACAATTGCAAATTACACTCGAGAGTAATTAGTTTTTATTTTGTTGGCTGCCTCGCCTCTATTTATCTCCAAAGATCTTCACAGCCATGTATCTTTATTGAAATTTAGTGGCACAGAGGGGCGTATCCAGCCTTACATCATGGGGGAGGGGGTAATGAATGTAATTTATATATATAATTATATGTGTTGATATATAATACAAGACTTTCAGCAGTTTTGTATTAATGCTAATTTGCTAATTTGAATCCGAACCTAAATTATGGGGTCGCAATATAATTGAACAGTTTATAATTTAAATGGCTTATGCAGCCGAAAAAAGACAAAATTGAAAAAAAAAATTATGGGGGTAATTACCCCCCTTATATGCTCCTCTGCTAGCACAAAGAATTTTTATAGATCTAACACCATATAGAGGAGGCAGTGGCTAAGCTGCGGATTACGATTCTATGAAAGTATGAAAATAGCTCGGGTTCGAGTTCGCAATTACTCCCAACTCTGCCAGAAGTCTTCTCCTGGGGTAGGAAAGTAGGAGATAATCTCACCTCCAAGTGGTATCACAATGGACCATTACTGGCCTAAGTGAGTCACTCTGTTGGAGGGCGGCAACCACCTAAATCTAACCTAACACCATATAGATATTATTCCTTTTGGGATGAAATTAATGATAGATTTTGTTCATTAAAAATATTTTATTAATAGTACCATATGTTTCTTTAATTTTTTGTTACGATTGAACAACACAAATGAATTAATGCGGGTGGAAATGAAAGTAAATAAAAATAAAGATGGAGAAGGAAAATTAAAAGAAGATAAATGGACGCTGTTTGAGGTGTGTGTCTCCGTGCATGGAGGGTAAATAAACGGTTGGTTGGTGGAACTATATATAGTTTAAATTTCACTTTGTAAGAAAGAACCAATTGAGTGTTTGTGGATTTCAAGCAGCGCTAATCCAACTCACGGTGTATTTACTTGCTGCCCGCATATAACTTCCATAATATATGACACTCTGTTTTATATATGCTATATGTTGAATCTACATATAAAATATAATTTAAATTGAAAGAAAAATTTAGCATTTAAAACAAAATATTTATTCTGATCATTTTATGGACATCCTCGAAAACTTGTAGGAGAAAACATCTAAGAAATTTATTATTCTCAATAGGAAATGGAGAGGAAGCCCTAGGAAGAGCTTCCAATTCTTTGAGAATAACATATAAAAATAATAGTGCAAAAGTGGAACCTCTGGTTCTTAAAATTTTCGAATAAGTCTAATTATGATATAAAAAAAACATACTACTATAATTTAACAAGCTAATCTTGTATATATCTATATATGTATGTAAATTTTTTTCCCGAAAACGGTTCTAACGATTTTGATGAAATTGGATATGTTTACTAAGTCGGGTGCGAGGAATCGATTGCGCTAGGTCTCATCTTTGGAAAAATTCAATCAACCGCTTTACTGATTAGGATGAAATTTTTAACTTTTAACGATTTTGATGAAATTGGATATATTCATTAATTCGGATGCGAGATATCATTTAGCCTATGTCTTATCTCTGGGAAAATATATTTCCGATGTTTCTCTTTAGTGGAGCCTATATTTTACTAATGACCCTATCTTTAGCTCTTTTGTCTAATTGCAAAGGCTTTAGCTTTGAAAGGTCTCTATTATTTACTTTATTTATTTTCTTCTTGTCCATTAAAACAAACCCGAGGGGCAATCTTACTCCAGGTATTTTTATTTAAATTAACATAATACTCACTCTCGCAGTGGGCCGAAAGGCTGTCTTCCAATCGTTTGCGACATACGTTACAGAATTTGCGCTTGTGATGCGTATGTTCTGACCAACAATGAGCGACGGGATTCTGTAATCATCAATCAAAAATGATTAAGATCTTTGTAATTATGCGCTAACATTAACAAAAATGTTAACCCACCTTGATGAGGCTGGCGGCGATGCTGGAGCAGGGCGATACAACAGTCTTGAGACAGCGATCATGAACCACGAAGTTACACACTGTAACAAAGAGAGACCTTGGTTAGAATCGCTTAAACTTTCTGTTAGTTAGCATAAAGAAATTTGATGTGACCAAAATAATGAGGCGAGGATTGAGGGTTTTAGATTTCCTTTAAGGGAGAATATCGAGGACTTATACGAAATAGCTATAATACAATTTATTATTTTTAGTATAAATAAAATAAATATTGAATAATCAGTTAAAAGCTATTTCATCAGCTAAAAATTTTAAAACCCTATCCCTTAGAGCTCTTATTTCATGATCTACTGGTTAGCTTCCCGGCCCGATCTATAAAAATCTATTTAATTTTGGCTATCACTGTACGGAGTCTCTAAATGGCTTGAGATACCAAAAATGACTTTAAAAAAAAATAAAAATAAAAAAATTTAAACTTAAAAAATTTTTAATTTATAAAAATTCTAAATTTTTGTCCCATATTATGGTTATCAATATAATGTCAAAAATTAGGAGAATTGAGTAAATACTCAATTATATTTTAAATTTTGTTCACATACATTAAATATTTTAGCTGGTATTTAATTCAGAATAAATATCAGAACAAATGTATGCTCATCATGCAATTTAATCTTTTGTTTTTAAACTAAGAAGGAAATTTAATGTTTTATTTTAATAACAATTGTGTGAATTTATTGGAATTTAAATATATAGATAATGGGTGTGGCGCATCTCAATCCTTCGTTATGAAAATAAGAAATTAGATATTGATCTTATTTGATATAAATAAATAACAATTGAGGAGGATTCATGACAGGGACAGCAAAAAAATGTAAAGCCTTCGAATGCTGGATATTGAGAAGCTTCGGATCAAATTTAGTATCTCATCATCAGTCATTATAGAATACACAGAGTTATTCACGATGAGATGGGTGGCTGTACACAGATCAGAGATATGTGAAAAGGGAGGAAGTCAGCCTCTATCGAAATAAAACTCCCAAAATATGAAACGTTTCGGCTTTAATTAGATACAACCATCATCAGACATTAGAGAGTATATGCAGATTCAATGTATAAGACATTGAAATCGCAGATAGAGTTGTTGTATATTAGAACACACAAAAATATATATAACATCTATAAAGTGTACATAGATAAATTAATGCTCATCAGCACTGATATGGCGAAGTCTTCAGAATGAATTAAAGCCGAAACGTTTCATATTTTTGGAGTTTTATTTCGATAGAGGCTACCCAACTGGCTGACTTCCTCCCCTCGGCTCTGATTTTAAAATAACATAAAAGATCATCAGAATTTGATATAAAGGAGAATTTTCAATTTTATACTCTCATAATCAAGTAGTGACATGAGATTGTGTTAAGTTGTATAGAACATATTTTATCAAAATTAAATTAAGTGAGGCATTTCAGACGAATTTTTAAAAAATTTAAATATTTTAATCTCTAAATACAAAAAAAAAATTTGTTAAATAAAGTGATGAATTTAGTTGGATAACTGAGATCAAAGAAGCAAAAGAAGTATTATAGTAAGACTACTTTTAGATGTAATAAGTGAAGATTAAAAGAACAGGAGGCCAAGGAAAGACAAATCGACATACTGGTCCTGTTATAATACAAAATAATAAAAAATAATGGGATTAATGGACTTGAGCAAGACTAACAGTAAGATAGGCGCATGACAGAAGGGGACAAAGTACATGAAGATTTTGTGATAAAGAAGCGATGTTGGGACACATTATAATATGTGACATAATAAATGACTATTTGAGTGAAAAGAGGAGAAAACATATATATAAGAGAAGATAAAGGACGGAGGATGGACAAGAGAAATTACGAAGGGCGTAAATACGCATTTAGAAATATAAAGTTAAGAAAAAACATCAGAAAACCTCACTAGTAAATATAAAATATATATTTATAAATAATCTTCCGAAAAAAATCTCTTAAAATAAAAACAAGATATTTAAATAAAATATTTTTATCGTGAACCTGTAATTTGAAAAAATTAATATAAAATAAAATTTCGAGACCTCTTCATTTGAATTTAGTATATATATATATTTATTTATTTATTTAGTATATCCCTTGATTCGGACAATAAAATAATTTTTATTTAATCTTAGCGGTGATTTTGTGTTACAAGTTGTCCAGGAAAGGTGGAAATCAAGGGTTCAAGCCCCCCTCCCTCCCTCAGAAGCAAATCACTCACTAAGATTAATTAATATATATTATATTAACTACTAACATGACTATTAATTTAATCAAAATTAAATATTAATGCTTGTAGCTGTAATTTAATTAATTTAATAATTAATATAAATCAATAGGATGATCGAAAGGCAGCGAAATAAAAGTCCTTCTAATCCCTTGAAATATGAAACGTTTGGATGAATAAATTTTATCCGAATCTCATATTTTAAGGGACAAGAGGCTTTTTGGCTGCCTTTCGATCCTGCCATCCTGCCTTCTCTTAGTTAATAACATATTACTGGTTGATTAAATATATTTAACGAATCTTATATTAAAAAACAAAAATTAATTTGATAAAGAAAAATAATATTTATTCAATATTCTTTTTTATTTATTAATTTTTGTACTTCTCAACCCCCTCACCCTTTTTTTCCCAGCTGCGCTGGGAGGCAGTAATTTTGCTCAGTCAACAATTTTCTCTCAATTATTATCTTAAACGATATATTGATGCTTTATAGTTCCATAGGCCATAATTAGAAAACACCTATTTCAAATAACCCCTATAAAAAAGTTTTACAACATTGAGGAAAATTTGGTGAATCTAAACAATTTGTGACGGTTTTATAACTAGTTAATATTATTATAAAAATAATTGCATAAATCAACATTTTAGCAGGTGTCAAAAACTATAAATTAGAATAATTCAACTATTTAATTAAATTAAACAATCAAATTAGAAATTTAATTTATAATTTAATGAAAATTAATTGAAAATATGTCATTAATTAAATAAAACGAGCATCAAATAATTTGAACAACTTTACTCTGGCATAAAATGTCAACATTTAATTATGAAGGAATAAGTACAGCATTTAAATATCTATATTTATTGTATAATAAAAGGCAAGGTCTTTACTGGCTTTCTTTATATATTAATTTAGTATTCCAGTCCAAATATGTTGGCATAGTATTTTAAATTTGGAATTCTTTAATTAGTTGGATACCAAATATATTGGAGGAATTTATTTTTGGAAATTCCTAATTCCTTATAGAAATTTATTCGTCTCCTTCTATTCTCTCTATATCTATTCGAAATAATTACTAAGGGGCCAGTTGATATCGATGTAAAAGAACTTTCATTAGATGTTCAATCTGATGCTTCTGCTGG
>JAAAKE020080946.1:0-24091 GCA_010014785.2 Anisolabis maritima | reverse complement strand
TAAATAAAATTTTTACTCAATTCTAGGACGTTAGGACTTGACAAAATTTATAATCGATTTAATCATAGGGGGCAGAGAACTATAATCCCAAGTAGTGATAGACACACTGTTCCACAAATCAATACCAGATCCTCCAACGAATGCAAATTTTTCATAAAAATATTTTTATAACCCAAATATAGAATGAGTTGTTATACCTTAATCCAACTCTCTTTAAGGATTTCTTGCTGCACACTTGCCGAAATCTCAAGAGGGCTTTACACATTTCCAATGTTTTTTTGGTAGGACACATTATATAATATTATTTTATTGATGAATATACTTGTGCAAAAAGGGCATATTAAATTTTCAGATGAAACTATTATTTTGAATATAAAATATAATTTAGAAGATAAGTATAGGTATAATTGATGATTATATAATTATTTACAACACTATTTTTGGACTTCCGTGACCTATCCTCAAATATAATTAGCCCTATTGAATCTACCTAAAATAGATATCTTTTTTTTCATTGAGTAGAATTTATTTAATTTATGCGTCAGGAATCAATCTTGGGTTAATATCCACTGGATTAATTTGGAACCAAAGAATTGAGTCTTGTTCCCTTATGAAAGCAAGAATATAGGATCATTACAAGAAAAAAACCTCCCCCCTACAGAATCGCCACTAATATAGTAACATTAATGATGTAATGATGTAGATTCATACTTTCATATAACTCATAATTTTCAGAAATCCCATTTTTCACTACGTAACAAAACTTATTCTTAATGGCTTTATACATTTCCAATGTTTTTTGATAGGACACATTATATAATATTATTTTATTGATGAATATACTTGTACAAAAAGGCCATATTAAATTTTCAGATGAAACTTTTATTTTAAATTTTTAATAAACATATATACAGATTAATAAGAATTGATTTATTATTATTTTTGCAGATCCATCATGCTGATGTGTCCAAGAAATTCGCGACTCACCATAAACAACATATATACTACAATAAACATCTGAAGAATGTAAGTAAATTGCTTATATATTCTATTTTTAACTTTTATTTTTTCTTTTTACCTTTCTCTATATAACTATATGAAATTAAGTATTTATACAAAATTTTTTAAGATAGGTCCAGGAAAACCTAAATTTTTGAGATATAAAACAATAATTATAGTTGTATTCTCTCAAATGAGATGTAATTTTGATATATAAAAATCTGGAGTGACTAAGAGCACATTACATAACTTTATCTTACCTACTTAGGTAAAAGAAAGTAATGTGATATGCTGTCACACCAAATTTTTAATGTCGACATATTTTTTCTTCATAATAGTATATCAGCATCGAAGAATTAAATAGTGTACCAACAATTTTTCTTTCCAGATTTAGCCTGAAGGCAATATTTATAAATATAAACAAAATTTAATTAGGAATTAAATCTTGTTTGTTATCAAACATAAGATTTAAAAAGAAAAAATATTCTCATTCTTCTAACCTATTTTCAACTCCAGAAAATAATAATTTCAAATTTAATACAATTAATATTAATCTCTTCTAACAATAGTACTGACTGACCATTATTACACATTCTTTGTTTTTTCTTTGTTAATCTATACATCTGAATATGAATATATATTTATTATATTCTTTGTAAAATTTATACTTGTGAATTAATGTATTGAAAAATGGTCGCATGGCCTATGCTCTTGGCCAATTGTATTTAAAAATTTTTTTTTTAAATATTTATTTTTTTGATACCATGGCAACCATTTATCTTATATTTGCTATGGAATCCTTAAAATCTCAAATTTAAGACCCACTCTATTTTGAGATGGATTAATACATCTAAAATCTAATCTAATTAATTATATATATAGTTTATATATTCAAATTTTGATATCGGATTTTTTTGGATCGCAATACTTTCCCTATATGAAAAAGTAAAAATCCCAATTGAGAGAATAAATGTATTATAATGTGGCCAGCACGTCCTTTAAAGAACATTGCTGTTTACTTTTTTTTACTATACACTTCTCGCTATTCCTATCCCTCCCACATAATGTATTAATATAATTAATTGTTTATATCCAGGAAATATTCTGAATATTCAAAACCTTGATTTTTATTTTTTTATTATCCTGCTGAATTTTAAAAATAAATTAAACCATACACTTATTTCATTTTTAAAGGTTTCCTTCGTCTGGTTAGATAAATAATTTAAAAAAAGTTTTAATATATTTTAGTAAAATTTTTAAGGTTGATAAACAATATTCTATATATTTGTGTTATTTTTGTTAAATTATCAATACTTATATATTAATAATCTCTCTAAGGTTATGAACAAATAGCTCCTGTAATTCGAATTCATCATCAGTGTACTAACTAGAAATTTCATATTGAAAGAAAGATATTAAAAGTAATAGGCAGTTGAAATAATAATGATACCAATTTGCTCTTATTAAAATTATTTTAACTCTTAGAAGAGTTGAAATAATTTTTCACTTTAAAAATATTCTTTTAATTAAACTTTTATTTTTTCTAAAAGATCTCTTTGAAATGACGACTGGGAATACTGGGACTTGATTACAATGTATTCCGAATAAGATTGTCGGCGGCCTGACCCGTTTAATTTTTTTAAATGTAGACAAACGAGACATCTTGACAAACGAAATGCAAATGGAATTCACTTGGCTCGAGTTTTTCATGAGTTGATATAAACATTCATCAGAATTCGCTATACATATGCAACAAACTGAAAGAGTAGAGAGAGATAGAAAGCCCTATAGGAGTCAAATTTTCTAGATAAAACAGATGAGCTGAATTGGATTGCTTTTAATTGATGTCTTTGCATATTGATGAATCGAATCGGGATTAGGAAACTTTTAACCTTTTTTTTAGCTCGGATTTTGAAGATTATAAAAGTTAATGCCTGATAAAACCACTATTATATAAATAAATATTTTTTTTCTATTATTAACTGGTGTGAAAAAGACATGTTTTTCTTATCCTATGTTAAACTTCTCACCTGGAAGTTTAATAATCATTTAAACAAAAAATAATGCTATTTTATGGGTAGAATAAATATAGGTAACACCTCTATAATACCTTTCTTATGATCCGATGTAACACCATGTTATATGATGCCAAGAGCCATTCCAAAAAGATGGATTATATTCAGAAAACTTATAAAAAACAAATTTTTTTCTTAAATTCATACAAGCAATTTCATTTTTATTAAAAATATAATATATATGTATAATATAAAACCAAAGTAACTCATTTCATTTTCATAATAACATTAATTTAATATTTAAATATATTTCATGAATATATTTTTGCTGTTGGATCAAGCGGCCTCCAAAAATCGAACCCAGGATCTCCAGCCTATCCGGCCCATTGATGTGCTTCCTTTGCACCAGTCCACCGGACACGACCACACCAGCAAAACTCACTCATGCCTGCTATATCTCTAGATCGTATGATAAAGTTAGAGGAAAAAATCTTTAAATAAAAATTTTTCACTTCTAAGCCATTACCTAGGACCGGCTAATGATGAAACCGGCCTTGTCATTAGTAAATTACTGAAATCCTAAGTTAAAATTGGAATTTCAAAAGAAATGCTTGAATTTCTATTTTTTTTTTTTTTTTTTCTTTAAAAATCTCTCCATAGATTAGACTGTATGCGATCGATGGGTTTTGTTTCACTGTTCTATAAAGTATATAAGCCTATAAATAAAATTTAAATTGCCGGAACTCTTTGATAGTTTTCCTATGTTTTAAAAATACACACACACTAAGAAAGAAAATGAGAGCAAACATCATTTTCACATCAAGGGGCCCTGAAATCCTGTTATTTGGCTGCACTATTTTTGGTCTTTGGATTATAGAAAAGGAAACATGAATATATGATTCTCCATTAATGAATAATTTTTTATTTATAACAAAATCTTTATTAAAAATAAAATGAAGATTTTTTTTTTTTAATATAATTTTCTAGTTAATTTGATAATAAATAATTCACCCCTAGTATTAAAAAACCAAAACAGAGGCAAAAAATAATTTTGGCCTATATTTGACTTAAAGCAGATTGGTTGGCAAACACCAAAGCTTATTTAATTTAAATTTGAGCGAGATCCACTTTCATTTTTAATTTAAATAATTTCTCGATGATAGATTAGATAGATCACGTGATCGATTGACAGTTATTATGAAAACATCATCATTATCTTTTAGTTAAACAACATCTTTTATACATTAAATCATCATATTAAGCATAAGAGTATAGTAATAATGTCAACAAAAAATTAGAAAAACTAGCACGTGCAATAAATTATTGCATCTTTGCGCATTTTATAAAATTATTTTGATCAAACAATTTAATGATATGTATTATATGCACAGGGATCATTTTAGAGAATCCAGCGCTGGGGCTTTTTGTCCTATGTCTTTTTATCGCTAAAAATTTTTATTCGATATTTTTTCTTTTTTTTTCGATGTGGGTCCCTCCAACGTCTGTCTCTCTAAGGAAAGTTGGGTGATAAGCTGTCACACCAGATTTTTTGTCCATGATCGGCCAATACAAACAATAGCGAC
This sequence comes from Anisolabis maritima, assembly GCA_010014785.2. Lineage (NCBI taxonomy): Eukaryota > Metazoa > Arthropoda > Insecta > Dermaptera > Anisolabididae > Anisolabis > Anisolabis maritima. The sequence goes on along the minus strand of JAAAKE020080946.1, from coordinate 19,494 downwards.
CGTTTAGAGGAGAAGCTGGTGACAGCCCCAGTCAGCGCAAGTGATGTGTGCAGTGTTATGCAAGCCTCCGAGAGGAAATTTTAAATTGAAGGTCCCATACTATTTTGTGGTGGAAAATATTTTTTTTTTTAAATGATTAATAATACATCTTAAAGATTAACTAATTTATATTATGTTCAGCTAATTTAATCAATATCATTTGTTAGGGTTAGTTTAAGAAAATCACAAAATACCCAAAAACGATCAAGAGGAAAGTGGGCCCCAGACAATTTTAGGGTGGATAAAGCTTAATATATTTCAAAGATCATCTAATAAATAATTGATATATGAATTTTAATCAAAATCGTTAGAGCGAATTTTGAAAAAATCGGAAAAATTAAAAAATTACATCAATAAATACTAGTACCTTTTGGCCAATTTTATTCAAAAGCTTCGAGCATGCGATAGGGTACTTACCTAGCTTAAATAAAAAAAAATTAGACTCGTGCATTTTTTGGTTTTTGAGATATCTTGTTCAGAATCACATAGACAGACACACAGAGAGAGAGAGAGACAGACCATTTTTTTTTACTTCTTTAGACTCAGGGAACCTCAAAACGTGATTTCCGTTGAAATCTCTACATCAATTTTTTTTGCAATCGCAATACTTTCTCATTATAAGATATATTCCATATTTAGGTAAGAGAGAGTAATTATAAAAAATATGCATAGGGTTAGGCTTAACAAATGTTCTGGCCACCACCCTCCCAAGTGGACAATTTTAGAAGCTATTAGGAGGTATTTTCAACAAAGTGCTACTATTGATTTTTGACATCTAAGGGTCGTTTTAAGTTTTTAGAAAATTTTTTTACAATTACCCCCCTCCAACTCCTCTAAAGGAGTAAAAATAGTCTAAGATTTGTTTTTATGTTGTAAACGCTTAACAAAGAATCACACCCACAAGGCTATTTGAAACTTAAATTTTTATATGAATATTATTACGTCACGTGGAAATTTTATATATATATATGTGTCTATGTACAAAAAAATGTAATATATAAACATTTTTTTGTACATAGACACATTCTCCCGACTCAGATTCAAACAACAATGATTCATAGATTTTTTTTGGATATGCATCCAACGGGCCTTTAATGACCAGTGATCACATGCAACCAGGAAGAACAGGAAAAGAAAAAAGTATGATAATTATTGGAAGAGCTATGTGTTGTTGCATTAGCAAGGAAGCATAAACCATTTACAACAATCGCCAACACTTAATTCATTTGAGGTTCAAATCTGATTATTAATTATTATTAATTTTGGTGAAATAACACAAAAATTTTTTCAGAATTTTGGACAATTATTGTTTAAAAAGACAATAAATTTGCCTAATTTTAATATATTCTTTATAAACATGTTTTTTTTTAAACTCTATTATTATATAATAATGAAATAATTTATTCATTTATTTTATTTTAATTTGGAGGCCATTTGAATATATATATAAATTAATATATGTTTATGATGATTACTCATTGTTTATATTATATTTGTTTTCGGGTCCACCCATCCCTAATTAGTAGTCCAAGACCGTCTACAAATATAAGATTATAAAAAATATAATCTTTTTAAATAAGTGATTATTAACAACCAGTACATCCCCGACATATTATCCCCTTTTTTATTATCTAACCTAAACTCACTTTTAGAAAATGTCAAACTCTGCTCGCAGCCTATGATTGCAACGTCAACATGACGCGACATTCCAAAATCAATCGAAAGTCAGTCATTGCAAACATTTTCTAATAATACTGTGTGTAGATATTAGAAAAATTTAAATAAATTTTAAAATTTTATTTTTTTTTTTCTATTATTTAATAAGATAATAGATTTCAATCACTTCCTTATTCTTTCTCTATTGCCGGAAATTTTACATAAACAAATGATTAGAGCATGTGAATGAATGAAAATCAAGAGATGAAATGTGACAAGAATAATTTAATGTAGATAAATTTCCATCATGTTAAATAGTATTTATTTTTTCGAAAATGTTTTCATCTTTAGATATATTTTCCATCTAAACTATTACTTTGAATTCCACCCATACACACACGCTGCCATTTGTTCATTATACATAGGAAGCAATAGGAGATCTAAATGTCTTCGTCATCAAATAAATTATACACGAGTCTATATCTCCCTCTCTTTTTCTTATCTAAAGTCCATCAAAAAAATGTCACGCAAATTTACGTCACCCCTGCCACAATTTTTTTATGACGACATTAATCAAATGAGCATTTTGCTAATAAAAATTTAATTTTATTAAGTAAAGAAAAAAATTATTTTAAACAATTTTCTTATCTAGATCCATCTTTTCTGCCCCTTCAGAGAGGATGAATGAGATATTATTTAACAATAAAGACCTAAAAATGCAACGTTTGGAGCTTTACTGGTTCATCTTAAGTCCAATTTTATAGATTATTATTTATTTATGCCAAAGGTGGTCAATATGAATTTGAAATATAATACATATAGCATATGTATACATATATATGAGACAATCATCACACGCACCAATGAGATTACTTTAAAACAAATTAATATCATTTCTGAGCCAAGAGCCAGAGGTTAGATGTATAGAAGGAAGCATGTGGCCTTTGGAATAAAAATTCAGATGCTAAGAAAAATTGAGACGCCTCGGCGTGGTTTCATCCACCTAGTAAACCACGTCCGAGGCGTCTCAATTTTTCTTAGCATCTGAAATCCAAAGGCCTTATTGTGATCCTGCCTCCTTCTAATATATCTAACCTCTGACTCTTGGCTCAGAAGTAGAGGTCTTGCTTCTTGATCCAAAGATCAGTGGTCGCTTCCAGTGCCGAGCAACAAAATTTATTTAAATTCTATACCCTACCAATTGTTTTAAATAAATATGGACGCAACCTAAATGACCTTATATGCCTCTGATTTAAAAAAACCTCCCTGCCATGGATTGGGGGCTAAATTTTATATTTAATAATAAATAAGATTTAGTTGCTAATTAAATTTTTTGTATATGTATAAATATTGCTCTTGAGATAAATTTAGAATAAAAAATTGTTGGTACTACAATAGCTCTAGATTATAAATATACTACCATAAAGTAAAAAAAAATAATTCTACACAAAAAATCTGCTTTGATAGCATATTATATTACTTTCTACCTTATCTTATCCTTATCTAAGTAGGTAAGAGTCTAGTCTCACTATATTTTTTTGTCTACAACTCAAACAACTTTTTGAGATTTATCATTTTCTGGAGACACACTCTTTATTTGTAAAACTCCAATAAAGCAATTAATTAAGTCATTATTTTATTAAAACTTCAAAACAAGTTCAACTTTTCGATTTAGAGAGCAGTGAAGCTCAATGGAAAATTCTGGATTAGGTAAAAACAAAGTCTCTTTAATTTAATTCAAAATTATTTTTATTAGAAAGTACTGTATCAAAAATACAATTCACTATATATTTTTTTTTAAATTAATCAACTAATATTAAACTCTAATTTTATCTTTATTTACACAATATATAAGAAATAAATATATATTTAAGCTTAATATTAATAATTAACTATTTATATATAATAAAAAGTGCGAAAATGATAGTATTATATGATGAGATAACGGTAATTTTTTAGGAACATATCAATTTGTTTGGACATTTATTGAAAAATCAAAAAATAAGACATATCGTTGAGATTAATACATTGTAATTATTTAATTATAAGTCTTTAATTTTATATGATTATAATTATCTATATCACAAAAGTTTATATTATTTGTATCATATATAGAAATATATTTTTAGAAAAAAAATATATATATATATGAAAAATATTTACACAGTTTGTTTTATTAAAAAAAAGACCAATATATTAAAGTGTCAAACCTTACATGATGATATTATAATCGAATTTCTTAGAAAAAACAAATTCTTTTTTAATATTGAAAATTTTAGAAAAATAGAATTTTTTTATTAAAAAAATATATTATTCATATATATATCGAAATAAAATTAAATTTTATGACCCTCTCCGCCTAATCTAATAAACATTTTTTCTGTCCTGTACCTTGGAGGAGAGGGTGAGGTCTCGTTCACGTTCCAAAGGCCACTGGTTCGCTTCCCGTACTGAACAATAAAATTTATTTAAATTATTGACTACCACATAATTTAAATAAATATGGGCGGAGTCTAAATGGCTACTGATATCAAAGACGTAAAAAAAATATACATTTATATATACAAGTATTCTTTCTTTTATGAACGGTTGAACCGCGTCAACGTAATTTGTGTTATGATAAAGGGGCGGTTCATCCGCCTGGCATTTACGAGAAAATGTGCGTATTATTAGAACAAGTAAGCATGAAAAGTGATAAAAAAATATAAAATAATTTCAATTTGAATATCTGAGCATTTAGCCCACTCTTTCTAAATTCCATTGATTCCAAATTCAGAGGCTTACTTGGGAAAATATCAAAATAATTTATAATATAAAATATCGACTAATGGATGTAATAAATGGATAATGAATAAATTTAAAATTATCTGGCAAGACGATTTTGTATGCTATGAAATGTTTGATTTAGCTATTCAGATATTAATATATCATCTATTCAATCAGAAAATTTTCTTTGAACGTTTTTAATGTTTCATTGTATAAAAAACTTTATGTAGCTAATCAAGCTACAAAAAATAAATGAGCTCAAGTACTCATTCAAATAAATATTGATATAGAAAATTTCTAAATAGGTAAATGATATAATTATTTTTTATTTTGGAACTTATATCTCATCCGGACGGAAAATTGTTAAGTCTTGCTTTCAAATTTCAAGAACGCACTCGAAATTGGACGTGGAACGTTTCGCTAGGTAAACTCACACATGCTGGGAATGTCTTAATTTGAGATGCATCGGGAATAGACATCTCATAATATTGAACAAGTCGTGTGAAGATAGCGAATACACAAAACAAGAGAAGACGTTGTCCGAGGCAAGTGCGTTTTCCCGTACTAAAAGGAATAAAATGCTCTGGTTTGACAATAGTTGTCCCATCGTTAGATAAGAATCTCTCTGGCTTAAATTCTTTAGGCTCTTCCCAATATTCTTCGCTCAAATTAAGTTCATAGTTATTCAAAAACACCACAGTTCCATCGTCAACAGCGAAACCTGAAAAAAATAAAAAACCCTTTGTAAATAAAAATATATTAGAGAAATTCTATATTCAAGATTTTTTTTTCGCAAATATTAATTTACCTCCTATTGTTGTATCCTTAGTAGCAACATGAGGGACAATTGGTGAAGATGCAATACGCAAAGTTTCCAAAATAAACGCTTCAGAATATGGCAACATTGGTTTGTCTTCCAAAGTTACTTCGCGACCTTGGCACACCATTTCAATTTCTTGATACACTTTCTCAGCTACTTCGGGATTTCTTAGCAAATTGGCTATACACAGCATAACAAGATTACCAATCGCAGAATGACCGCCAATGAAATCTTCAAGTTCAAATAAAATATGATCCCAGGTAAATTGTTTGTCTTTTTCTAAATTAATTAAAAGCGCGTCAGTAAAATCATTAGGTTCATCCGGAAGTGGAATTTGTTTTCTTGGTTCAATAATTCGATTGAGAATGAATTTTCGTACTGTACTTGCCCACTCAACAAGTTGACGCATATGACCACGATAAAAGGGCAATAACCAAGGTAAGAAATCGACGGCATAACCTTGATTAATTTCCCAAAATATATCATCGAAAATGCGTACAATTTCCCGAAAAGATTGATCGTCATATTCGCAACGCATACTACACATATATTGTAGAAACATGTTGGCACAAGCCCGTTGAAGAATTGATTTAATTTCAATTGGTCCTTCAGCAATTGAACTCTTCAAAATTTTATCTATTTCTGTAATTAAATGAGAGCATTCCATTTGGGTGACATAAGTAATCATAGTGTAATGGTGAGAAATCATACGAGGAGAGCAATAGGTGAGTGCTATCTGCCGACGTGTCTTTTGAAGTTCGGACCAATCACAAAGTGCCAAAGCTAAAACAAGAAAAAAATTCATCACTAAAAATTAATTGAAAATTTTTTTCACAAATTTTAAATCTGATTTGACAGATGATTCATCATGTTTTTACACTTATTAATCACATAGTGACCGGCTATAATTTTGTTTTTATTTTCAAAAGGGCATCAGATGCCAAAGAAAGGGAGGGTGATGGTCGGCTCTTTTTAGGCATTCCGACGGTCAGTGAATCGACCCAGATTCACTCACAAAACACCTCCTATCATCTTGTTCAAATTAACCTATTTGTGCTGTTGTGTTATCGTCCGAGGAAGAAGTGGGATTGTTCCACAGTAGGGAATAAATTATCGCCTAATGATCCTTCTCGAGTGGGGGTCCCGTTGTACGTAACCTTGGCCCTGACTCAGTCCGGCTGGCGCTCGCTCCCATTGACTTTCACTCGCTCGAGGACTTCCTTGATCAGGAGCATCGATCTCATTCGAAACCTGCAGCCCCCTTCACCCCAGCATCTTTCTTTTGTCAAAAAAATAATAAAATAGACCTAAAATGGGATGAGGACAATCCTCAGTCTCATCTTTCATTTTCAAATGGGAACCAAATGAATGGATGAATAAGATGCTATTTCCCTCTCGATACGATTTAATTTTTTTTTTTATCTTGTCGGCATCTCAGATTTTGAAACAATTCCATTAAAATTTATTGAATTATTGACTAATATTTGGCAATATTTTATTATAAAATTTGGTATCCAAATGGTTTCAAAATTTTTATCGGACTGAATATCTAAATTCATATCCTTTGGTTTTTAGTTATCAATGCTGCTGCGAAGGGTGTCTAAACCGAAAATTTAATTTATTAATTGGACCAAAAAAGTGATTAATATGAATATATATAAGAGGAGTAATGATAAACATTTTATTTCAATTTAAAAATTTGCATCAATATACAAAGGCAGTTGAATCAAAAAAATTAAAAAAGAAAATCAAATGAAGGCAAACAAAATTTTAATATATTCTAATAATTTTTCAACATTTAATAATAAATTCTTTATATTATTTCTTTTTAAATACATTTAGGATTATATCTAGACTACATAAGAATTTATATCTTGGAATTAAAATTTCATTATATAATACTATCTAGCTATTCCTTAATGAATATGAAAAAATAGATATGAGGAAATGATTAGAGATTGAGTTGGTTGATTGTTTCGGGGAGGCGGGAGCTGCAATGATGTTTATAGTGACCTTGCCATATGCATTTTCTAGGTCTGATCTCATCCTCCCGTTTGGATCATCCCTTCAGGGAATCTGCCACCTGACCCTCTCCAACCTTAATGAAAATCTCAAGTCAGGAAAAAATAAAATAACCAACATCTAATAAAACTAGGTTACTCTTCCGTTCGCAATTAATTCCAAACGAAATAAAAAATATTTAGAAATTAAAATTATTTTAGAAAAACTATTTGCATAGGTGTTCATAAAAAATTTTAGATTTATACTGAATAATAAAAACTTATAATTACCAAATCAAATGCAAATGGAGCTCGTGCACTCGAGACGAAACAGAAGATAGCGTTTTATGTCATCTGTTACGCTAAGAAGTAGACAATCAAAATTTGGTTATTAACTAAAATTTTTTTGTTAATATTAATTTTAAATTCTCCATTTCATTTTTTTCTGAAAAAATGTTTGTATTGTTTGGAGAATTTAAAATTAATATTAATAAAAATTTTTTACTTAATAAGGAAATTTTGATTGTCTACTTCTTAGCGCAACAGATGACTTAAAACGCTAGCTTCTATTTCGTCTTAATAGATAATTAAGAGGTTCATGAAAAACAAAATCAAATTTTATAATTTTTTCTAGAGTAAGAAATTTACCATTATTGGATTTTATTTCTGTCTCCTAATAAGAGTAAGACAAAACTGAAGATAGTGTTTGACTACTATTTTTTGAAATTTAGAGTAGAAATACTCTTTTATTATTAAAGTAGATTCTGTTTATGTGAGTAATGATAGATTAGTTAGAATAGGCAAGTTTATTTTTTCCAACACTTATTTTTTTCTCGTTTCTTAAAAACCCTTTGTCCTTTTGTCCATTTGCTCGCTAATGTCCACACTTATCACACTGGTTGAAATGGAATTATTATAATTTTATTTTCAGAAAAACATTTTCTAAGGCTAAAAATAAGTTTTTTTTTTATACTTGATACAAAAAACATTAATATAAATAATTTAAAAAATTTTTACTTTATTTTCTCAAATAACTAAAAAACACACAAAAAAATTAATAAAATTTTACGGTTATTTTTCTCAGACTGCTTAACATTTTTAGAAGAAATAATTTTTCAAACTTTAATAATAAAATAAATGTTTTCCAGCAAAAAATTTATTGCAAAAATAGCATTTTATTTACTTTTATAAATTAATATTATCAATTTTTATAGCTAATTATCCCTCCATAAGTGAAATAATATTAAATCCTAGTTATATCAAGCTGGCTCGTCAAAAAATTGTTCTAGTGCACTTTGTCCTGTTTGATATTATTTAAAATAATTAGATTTTTATTAATATTATTAATTTCCTTTTAAATAGTTTATATTTTTTTTATACCTGATAGGTTCAAAGATTAAAAATTGGATAAATTTTTAATAATATTAGTTTATTCAATTTTATTTTTAAGCTTTCAAAGATATTATTAATAAACAATTTTTTATGTTTAGCTGTCTTAATTTATTTGCAAAAAGTATAATGATAAAATAACATTCTGTGATCTTCAGGAATAATTTATTGTATTTATGATTTATTAAAATTGTGACTTGAAGAAATTTTGAATAAGTGATCGAAAGGTTGTATTGTATATAAATAAATATACATATCCCATACACCCATCTGCGGAAACCTTCCAGAACATATATATATATATATATATATAGTTGTATTAATTCGTTTTATATTTCTTATTTATTTAATGACAATCTTAATTAGTTGTGTACTAAAGAAACATCCCTTATAAAATATAATAAGAAAAAATTTACGAATTATTACTACTTATGATGAATCATCTATTAAGTTATTCTAAAATACTTATTTAAATAAATAAAGAAGATTATTATATAATAATTCAGGATAACCAAAAGAGAAATATTCATTCTATTTGAGAAGAAAAAAAAAATGAGTAAATTTTTATAATCACATAATATTTGAATTTTCTTCTTTTGGTGACCCAATTAATCACTGAAAAAAAGTAAATTTTATTTATTGGACTTACAATTGTTGCGATCTCCCCCAAAAAGCATGTGAAACCGGATGAAGTTGGGTCTCCCGCCAAAGTGACCCCCTTTAGTGATAAGGACCTCTTTCATGTGTTTGAAGTCATTGACGATGAGACATTTGGTTCTGCCAAGTACGATGTTGTAGAGTGATCCATATTTCTTAGCGAGGAGACTCATTGCCTGGAAGGGCACCTCGGACTGGCCTAGCAGATGCAAGCTGCCCAGCAAGGGCCATGGTCGAGGACCCGGTGCCACCTTTCGCTCTCCGTTTTTATTATCATTAATATAGATGATAACCCCGTAAAGAATAAAGAAACTTGCCACGAAGGAGAGGATGAGAAACACCATCAGAACCATGATGTCGTCGTCGTCGTCGTCAGGGGGGGACAAGTGGCCAACACAGACTGGGACCAGTGTCTCCAGCCCTTATATGCCATCCACCCTAGAAAGACCCCTCCCAGCGTTGGACGTTGGCCAATGGTGACCCTCCGGGCCCCACCTGGCGATGGCTATGGCCTAGGGAGGGGGCATGCCCAAGGGGCCTCAGTCCCCTCGCGACCGCCAGCCGACCAACTGCTGCTCAGCATAGGGTGAGTCCCCCGGGTCACGCGACCCCGGAACCCTTTGTCATAGCCCCCCAAAAATGTCCCGCATTTTGGGTCCCCTCCTACTAGGGCGCGTATGACACGCCCACCATGTTACACGCGCCCTCCCCGACACCTTCACTTTTAACTCTTATCCTAATCCCAACAACAACTCATCATTTCATTTTCAATCTCTACAATGCTTTCAAGAACACAAAATCAAAATTTTTTGTTTGTTGATAACATTTTGATTCCGGTACATTGATCTTGATAACCAAAAAAAATCTTTCTATTATTTTGTGTAAACACTCGAACAAAAATATCAAATGACAGTTGTATATGAAAGCATTAAGCGGAGAAAATCTGATCTTCTTATTTTGTGCTTGTTTTATTTGATATGTGTAATTCTATAAAAATTAATCAGTCACAATTGGGATTTTATTTTTTAAATATCGATGTTACTTGACGCGCTCAATCCACTAATAAGAATTATCATATTTTCCTAAATGTTTATGATAAAATTTATTTAACCATCCTTTAAGAATTTACCAATCATTTTTTTACACTTATATATATTAATAAAATGTTCTTCTTATATTAATATATTCAACATTAGGAGCAAATTGTAGCAATGAACTACCAATTTTTTAAATTATCTATCTTCTATTATATAATTAGAAAAAAGTGGGGTGGACGATTGTATGAAACCTTTTCATTGCGGCTTGACTTCTAAAAAATTGGTGTTTCTTTGCTGCAACATACTACGGTGGGAAGCACCCGCTTTGGATAATCTCAACTAATGGAATGCCTTCTTAAATTAATATTTATTCTAATGGTGTTTTTTTTATTAATGCTCTATATTATTGCTCGAAACATGGTCAATTTTTAAAATCTCATTTTTTTTAGTGCCTCAACTAATAGTTTTCAATGTAGGGAAATCATGTCAAATAATTCTCTTAATTTCCCATTAAATTTTTCAGAGGTAAATATTAATATTCATTACACCGTTAAAAAGTAAAAAGGGTGTCTTTCATTTTGGACAAAGGAGTGTATGTTTTTATGTGTGTGTAGAAAATTTTTACTATGCTTGTATTTCAATTCAAAATTACTCCATCCTGAGAAATTCAAGATTAAATTGCAGTTTGCCTTTCTTTTGATTTAGTTTAAGAAATTTAACATTAGCTGACAAATAGAACAATAAATTTCTCCTTTTTACTTTTTTTTTTAATTTTATTAACAACCTTTTTTTTGGTAAAAAGGGGACCAAAGGGATTCTTCTCCTGAATTTTTCTTTCTCTATCTTTTTTTTTTCAATTTTTATAACATCTTTGTATGTAATATACATTTATTCGTCTCTCGCCAGATATATTTATAGAGTTTCGTAGTCACGTTAACTTCAAGAGTTTTTAAATTGATTTATAATAAATAATGACAAATTTTCATTTAAATTTTACTATATTTTTCTCGAGCAGAAAGTATTTCAAATTTAAATTTCACCAAGTTTCAGATTGAGTTTTCACAAATAATATAATAAATGTCTTCAGATCTTCAGAGGTCAAAAATGTTTTCTTCTATATTTTAAATGCTAATATTTAACTTGCTTTATCTATTCATCTTCCTGTCTGAACATCATGTTATTGTCAATTTATAAAAGTTTTTTATGAGCTAGAGATCTGAAACTTTAACGATTCTAAGCTCAGGTCCGACGACAACAGATAGTAAAACGAGGCAAAAATCGACATATTTACATGGGAAACTTGAAAAATCAAATTATCTCTTTTAACTAATATCTTTAGCGAAATAATATTCATATATAAAATTGAATAAATGTTGTATCTCTTACAAAAAGGCAAATAATAGTAAATAAATAAAAATTTCCAGTGATTGCAAAACCTCTCCAACTCAGGAAACTCTGAAAAATTTTGTTCCAATTTATACTTGAGGTGAAAAAAATAATAAATAGAACTAAAATATAAACTAAGAATAAAAATAAAGAGGAATTAAAAAAACGCTTTTATTTAAAATTAACTAAAAAGAGGAAAATGACTTTTTGCATATAATTGTTAAATATTAAAGCGTGGATGCTTATTGAAACTTACAAATTAATTAATGGAAAATTAAACAAAATATTCACCCTTTTATATTTTATTATAAATATTTAACAAAAGTTATTTATTTTCCTCCATTTAGTTTAAATGAAAACTTTTTTTTAAATTATTTTTCTTTATGTGTTCTAAGAATGGTTTGAATTAAAAGCTCATAACCTTATTGAAATACAATCCTGTCCCTTGGTGCTGAAGTAGAGGTTCGCCTCACGTACTAAAGGTCAGTAGTTCAGTTCTCATCCTGCGACAAAAATTCATTTATATTATATTGACTACCAATTAATTTAAATAAATAAGGTTTGAATGGCTTCAAATGCCAAAAAAGACAAAAAAAAAGCCTAAAAATAAACTAAAAAATAGCATTAAAAATAAACATGACTCCCATACTCTTTAAGGGTATGATAGATATGGTTACTTCTGTTTAAAAGCGAAGAAGTTGCAACTTCGTTGCCTATTTTTAATTAATGACTCTTCTCTCTCTTCTCGCATCTACTCCCTTCTTGCCAAGCATCGACGAGCCGGCTTATTTCCTTTTTTCGTTTCCATTTTTACTTTTCAATGCCTTTTCAACCTCCATCCAAGACGAGAGACAAAAGAAAAGTCTTGTGCGATTCATTCTTGGAACCTTTCATTTGTTTACAATGTATTATTATTTACATGTAATTACTATTGAAATAAAAGGGATTTTGCCATGAGGATTTTCTAAAACTCTTTTGTAAGTTTAGGCTAAATATTCAAACAATGATAAAAGCATACTAAAAGGAAAATTTTGCAAAAAAAAATGCAGGTAATTTTATACTTTTTAAAAAATATTTTCCGTTCAAATTTCCATTTTTGGGTTTAAACACAAGTGGTACTTTACCTGAAACGTTTTTCTAAAAATCGTGATTGTACTGAGACCAACAAAATGCTATATACATATATTATATCAAAATCATACATCATTGTTAAATTTTTGTCCACTTCTGACCATAGGAAGTGGGAGTTAGTGAGAGTTTACCTGAAATGTTATCTCCTTGTATATATATATGTATATGAGAAAGTCGAGGGATGGTCCCTCCCGATTTATTTAAGTATATATTGCAAATGATAATTCATCATAATGGATTTTTGCTTTTCAACATGTGTTATACTTATTGAAAGGTAAGAAAATACTGAAATAAGTATATATATATATATATATATTTTTTTTTAATTGACAGATATTTCAAATTTTCCCGAGCTAATTAATTACTCTCGGAACCCAAATGGCTGGGCAGCACCTTTGAAAATCACTGATTAAAAAATCACCATCATATGATATATCAAATCATTTTAAATAGATTCCATTTATGTTGGAAACTGGACTTACCTGCAGTTGAATCATTTGACCAAATGAGGGAGATTACAACTCGACTCCACTAAAAACCCAAGATAAACCCATACTAGGACCAATTAGGACGCTTCGCATATCGCTTTCATTTATCCCTCTGAAATATCACACATTAGTACATATACTTCCAGTGTAAAATTTTCAATAATATTATTTCTTATTTCTGATATTTTGATCCAAATGTTTTTAAATCTGAAAAGGTAAACCTTCTCGTGTTCTTAGCAAAATATATTGAGAATATGTTCCTTCGGAATGATTCTAGGATTTCTCTTTTGGCATTGTATGCCATAGGAGCACATATGATAAATTTAATTGAAATGATAACCGTTAAAAGTAGGAACTCAATATTCAACAGAGAAAATTATATCCAGAAATTAAATTAATAAAAATAGCATATAAAAATCTGACATGCATTGGTATTTATATATATAAACATATATGTATAAGTAGGGAGTATATTTCTTGCGAAATATATGTAAAATTAAATTCTTTATACACTTTTATTATAAAAAATTCCCTAATATTTCAAAAAGAAAATTGATGCAATGAAGATGCATTGTCCTGAAGGAGGGTTGGTAATTTGGCTTGAAAACGATCTCTCCTTTTCCTTTAATATTCTTCTTACATTATTCACCAAGTTGCCCAAATTAAATTCTAATTTACTCTTGCTCAAAATAATATCATTAATATATTTTATTTATTTTATTTTCTTATATATATATATATATAATAGTGAGGAAAGTATTACAAGAAATTTAACCCTCCATTTTTAAAAAATATCTTTACCTTTCAATTCAAAATAATCCCAAAAATGCAAAAAAAATCTTAATATGAAGCTTTTATTTTGCCATATATATAAACATATAGTCTTAGGAAAAGTATAAAACTTAACAATTTTATATGCCAAATAAGGTATTAAAATTTGAAGAGAATCGGTCCTCCAGGGCCGGTATAAAAGGCTCTCCAATATCCGCATCCGCTGGGCCAAATCTTTTTAAATTTTTGATAATAATTAAGAGATTTGTCTCAAGGCCTGGATCAATTTTCAAAACAATTCGTTAAAAATCAATAAAAATCAACATGACATGAGCCCCCTCTCCTCCATGTTCGAGAGGTTTGAGATATTGACAATCTTAAAAGCCAAGGAGTGTAGGTTCGGACCCCAGACAGTCCGATGAAATTTAGATCAATTGGGTAACAAATGATCTAAATAAATATGCCTGGATAATATATTTTGTAACTAATATAAAGATGTATCGTATAAAAGTCTAAATGGTCTCAGACGCCAAAGAGACTTTTTTTTTAAGTCTTTTTCGGCATCTGAGGCCACTCCGTCCTTATTTATTTATATTAATTGGTAGTCATTATAATATAAATAAAATTTTGTCGCTCAGGACTGGAAGCGAACCGCTGACCTTTGATACCTCTAGCTCTGCACCAAGGAACAGAGCCCGAAGAGACTTAAAGAAAAAAACATGACATGACTCGATAGGGTTATAGTTATACTCCCAGAGGATATAGAAGCGATGATTAAAAAGTGCAGAAAAGTGTTACAACGTTCTTCCCTATTTTTATTTTATTTATTTTACATATTATTTTAAGATTTCATTATAATTTTCATTTCTCCCTTTGACAACCTAAACTAGTTTTTCTATTTTAATCCCAAAATATCTTACGTAACTTTTAAGATTTACATTTTGTTTTGACCATAACACCTAATGATGAGGAATTTTTTCATCAAATGCCAAGCCTCTAAACTTGCATCGCCAAATTTGTTAAAGTTTTCAGCTATAAAAAAGAGCTTTTATCTAATAACTATTTCTAACTCGTTAGCTATAAACAAGCATCGAATAGTGAGTGAGTCCTTAAAAAATAATAATTTGAAAGGGAAACTATTTAGATATATAATGCAAAATATTTCTATTAGTGGGCCACAAGTTGATTTTATTTTATTTTCTCTGATAATGAGTAGGAGGGGGAAATAAGTTTTATTAGGCGGGAAAACCAGGTTTCATCTTCAAACCTAAAATGGAGTCTAGATTA
Organism: Anisolabis maritima; assembly: GCA_010014785.2. NCBI lineage: Eukaryota > Metazoa > Arthropoda > Insecta > Dermaptera > Anisolabididae > Anisolabis > Anisolabis maritima. The sequence goes on along the minus strand of JAAAKE020080946.1, from coordinate 4,067 downwards.
ACATACTATTTTTTTTTGCTGTGGTATCCATTCGTCTAATAATGATTAGGAATTTAATTTGGTTTATTTATGAGAGGAATTTAATGAAGTCTTGTTTTACGCCTGCGTAGGTAGGCAACTAAATCTACTCGCCTTCAGCTCTGACCGAGACTCGCTTCTTGCCAGGGATAAAACTTTAAAAAATTACTTTACTAAAATGTAAACGCGATTTAAATCATTTAAAATAATCTTTCTTATTTATTACAAATAAAATGAAAACCATAATAAATAAATTTTAACTTGTTATAAATTTTTTTTTTTTTATGTTCGTTAAAGTTCAACGAAAATGATCTGATTATGTAGTTTCATTATTTATTTTTAACCAATAGTAATGTAAAAATTTGATTTACCCATTATTTTAAAGATAATATTAAAAATAATACATGCAATAAAATTAATGACCCTGACTTTCACTCCCATTGGAGTGAGTTAATAAATAAATAATTATACTCATATTTAAAAAAAAAAATTTTTTATTAGAAATTCAGCACTATCTTTTAAATCATAAATTTTTGAAGATTTTTATTGATTATAAAAAAATTGATTTGGGTTAAAAGAGTAGAATGAATTTTGAATATCCCGAATGAAATCGAGTGTGTTCCGTTTCCCTTTCGATATCTGCTCTTGATTTCTCCAAAGGCCTGATAATCGAACCGTTTGGTGACCTCCGAGAGTCACCTGCAGTCTTTTATGGGAAAGACGAGCTGCTCTTGCCCCAGGTTCGAATCCAGTGCACGCTCTTCTTATATAGCCATTTCATTCACATCCTGGCAACAACATACACTTATACACATACACAATGACTAGGCTAGGCCATTAGGCAAACGGCTCACGCCTAGCACCAGCTCAAAATAACCAGATTAGAAGAAATACAAGTATCCTAGCGCCAGGATTAACAACTCGCCAGGCCACTCGTCTCTCCCATTTTCCCATTATGGGTCCTTCATCCATCCTCGGGCTAATCTACACTAGAAATTTATTCCCAAGTGCTTCTTTATTGTTTTATCAAAACGCTTTTTAAGAAATATCCAAATAATTGAACGAACGTGTCTAATACATTGGCAGAGTGAAGAAATCAAATTAAATAAATTTTTTTTTCTCTATCAAAACATTAAAAAAAATTTAAATTCGACATTTAATTTATTTCATTTTTATTTTTTTTTCTAATTTAAAATTCTCTTAATAGAGAGTAACAAAAGAAATTTTTAAAGAAAATAAATATATATCCCTATTTACCATTTGTTATAGAAATTAGTTTTAAAGCTCTCGCTTCATGATCGAAAGGTCAGTAATTCGTTCCTTAATTTGTTACCAATTAATTTAAATAAATATCAGCGGACAACGGTTATTTAAAGAAAAGTCCCCAATAACCAGAAATATCAAAAAAAAAATTTTTTATTTTATCTTTGGCTGCCTTATTCATGATCTATAGAATTTTATTATACATCTGAATGTTCACATAATGAAAGACAAAAAAAAAAATGTTACGAAAAAATTCATAATCGGGTACGTTTTTTTTTTTTCGTTTGTGAGAAATCTTGTTCACACATAGAACATTTTATAAAATCTATTTTTTTTTAGATTAAGGAGATCTTAAAAAGTGTATTTCCGTTGATTTATCGTCTTACTTTATTATCATATATATATAAAAAGTAAAATTAATATTTTCGGCTCTTTTTGAACCACCCGGTGGCGATGTCACATTTCCGGTTTCATGGTTGATTAAATTGACTAATGACCTCGATATTTTAATATAAATTTATTTAAAGTTACACCTTAATTCTTTCACTAATATTATTATTATTATTTTTTTTTTCGTAACAATATATAATTTAATTAGTTAATTAATGAGAGAATGCGTAATTGTTAGGTAGGGTAGGTAGAATAAATGGGTAGAGTTCAATTCAGTGAGAGGGTTCTATTGAAAGGTTCAGAGAGATAAATGCTTTAATCTCTTTAATAACACGATGGATTCAATTATCGTTAATCAAACCCTAATTAAAATCTTGGACTGAAATATTAACGGCACCTCTCTCTATCTCTCTCTCTCTCATTTAACCTCGTCATGGCTTTAAATTATTAATAGCAAGCAGCGTTTATAAATATAAAATACGTGTTTAAAAAAAAAAGAAAAAGAAAAAAGGTCAAATTAAATGAGATACCAAAATGATTGGATTAAAAAAAAAAAAAAAAAAACTTGGATTCATCATGTTTCTTTTTAAAAGAAAAGAAAAAAAAAACATTACCGAATCCTCATCTCCTGATGATGGTCTCAAACTCGAATCGAAACGTCGCTCCTGTTTTTTTTTTTTTAATAAATGAAATGAACTTGAAAGCTCTGTTTTGTTCTTTTTCCTCACTTTCTGTATTATAAATAAACTCTCTATATTTATTTATTTATTTTCTTGAATCATCATTAATTTGTTTTTTTTTTTCATTTGTATTTTTAGCCTACAAAAACATAATTGATTAAATTGTAAAATATGTATAAGAACGGCTGTAAGTTAAATGAATGAATGAATGAATGAAGGGGTTATTGATGTAGCAGCAGCCAGAATGAAGAAAATCAAAATCAACTTTAACTTAGGGTATTAACGTTTCGAACACTATCTGTTTCAAGGTGGGGAATGAAAAATTACCTCAATTGGGCTTATCAGATCACTGCTAAAGGAGGAATGAATGACAAACCCGGTGACGTTAACCTTTTTTTTTTATTATTATTTCATTTTGATCGTATAAGTCCACCTACAGGCATTCTTGATTATTTACCTGAGGTGCACACACACACACACACCTCAAACCCTAAGTCCGGCATCCCGTAAAGTTACTTTATTTCCAAACTCTAACTCCTCATAAGTCTAATTCCTCCCGGTCCCTTTATTCCATATAAACTGCTTAGCTAGCATGTTCATAGATAATAATAAATAGAAACTTTATTTTTCATTTTTTTAAGTTTTGAGAAAGTTTTTTTTTTTATATATATATTTATTCTCAATTCGAGGTTAGAGGTCACAATCAGTCATCTATTTTGAAGTATAAAGTAAAATAAAGTAAACAATTATATTTTATTAAAAAAAACTCTAACAATGCTATATTATTATAAAAAATTAAAAAAACTCCAACAATGCTATATTATTATAAAAAATTAAAAAAACTCCAACAATGCTATATTATTATAAAAAATTAAAAAACCTCCAACAATGCTATATTATTATAAAAAATTAAAAAAACTCCAACAATGCTATATTATTATAAAAAATTAAAAAACTAACAATGTTATATTATTATAAAAAATTTAAAAAACTCTAACAATGTTATATTATTATAAAAAATTAAAAAACTCCAACAATGTTATATTATTATAAAAAATTAAAAAACTAACAATGTTATTTTCACCGATGAATCGTAAATAACATATGACCATCGGTCATATCTTTAATCTCTCGGGAAATGTTGGAAGCAGGGGGGGGTCGGGTGATTTTTTTCGCCTTCAATTCAAATTAAAAACAAAAAAAAAACCCTATTCTCGTTGAAATAGAGATCTGAAATTTTGTATTCACACTCAGGTCTAATGACAACACATTATATTAAAACGAGACAAAAAAAAAATCAAACTTCATTAGATATTGAAAGGTTAAATTAAACTAAATTGATTCGATGTTTTTTTTTTTTCTAACAGCATGGATTTTTAAATAAACGTAATTTATGGCACTGTGAATGATTCATCACTAGTCCGGTAAACTAAAAATGCACATAAGAAGTTTTAAAAAATATAAAAAAAAATATAGAGTTTAATTAAAAATAAAGAGAAAAAAGAAAATCAAAGAGGAAATTTTGTGTTTTTTCTGCATTTGCTATAAAAAATCCACCCTCTTTCCCATGTTTATTTTATAACGCTAACAGTTTTATTAGAGTATAAAATTCTCACTCAAGAAAAATACTCGATAGAGAGAGAGAGAGAGAGACTAAATAAATAAATAAAAAGACAAAATCTTTTTTTAGTTTGTGAGAAGAAAAAAAAATGGAGG
>JAAAKE020080935.1:0-24107 GCA_010014785.2 Anisolabis maritima | reverse complement strand
TCAATGGCAAAGCTAAAAGCTTTGAAAAGATAAATTATTAAATTTAAATTAAAATCGGGTGGGTATTAAAAAGGAATTTAACATTTTATCATGTTAAAAATATTAAAATTAATTTAATATCGAGAGAGAGAGAGATGGGTTATTTTAAAAGGGTATATAGAGAAAAAAAAGGGGGGGGGGGGTTAAATATTAATGAAACATTTAAATAAAAAAAAATTTTTTTTTTGATTAAATCACTTTGAAAAAAAAAAACATCGTTTAACTGATAATGAATGATATTAATGAAAAACAATATGTATACTCTTTGAGTGGGAATTTCTCTATAAAAAGAGAAATGTGTTTTGATTTTTTCTAATGCTGTATGTGTATGTCCGTTTCGTCCCCGATTACACAAAAAATAATTATTCGGTTGTGTTGAAACTTCCCACACATAAAATAGACCTGAAGAGAAGTTTTGATAAACATCGGACTATTAGATATTAGGTGGGGCACCAGATGGGGCGGGGGGGGGGGCGTGTTTAGATAATTTTTTATATAATCTCAAACTTGATCTTCTCCCAAGAAACATATATTGAATTTTCACTTTCCCGCGCTCTAGAAGGGGAAAAGTATTATGATCATGAAAAATTTAACCCCAATTTTTAAAAAAATCTTTATTAAAAAGACTCCAAAAATGTAAAAAAACATTCATGGGTGTGTGTGTGTGTGTGTGTTGCTTTTAGTTTAGCTTCTGTCTCTGGAACCACTCATCGGAAAACGATAAAACTTAACAACTTTATAGCTATAGGAGTGCCTAAGGAGGTTTTAAAATTTTAAGCGAAATATTCCGCAGAGGGCGATATAAGAGCCCCCTTAATATTTATTGCGAACTACGATGTTCTTAAGATTCGCTAGGCCTAATCTTTTGAAATTTAATATTATAATTATTTGAAAAATTAACCTCAGCCCGGGATCAATTTTCATAGCAGTTAAATCGTTTACTCAAAAAAAAACCTGTGTATAAGATAATAAACATACGTCATCATAGAGAGAAAACTCTTTGGAATTTTACTTATTCTCTTTGATTTTTTAAAAATTCATTTAATGAAAAGATAACATAACCTAAAATCAACATGACATCACTCCGATCTTCCATTCCCAGAAGAGGGCTAAAAAGATATGTAGAGAAAGTTTTGCAAATGTATAATTCTGCATTTTATTATATATGAAAATAGAAAAAAAAAAATATAATAAATAAATAATAAATTTATTTCAAAGAAAGAGAGTGAATGAGTTTTATGTTAAACATGTAGAGTTGCGTCAATTCTCTTAGTTGCTGCTGCTGCTGCTACCGCTACCAGGTCTAGAAGTTGTGTCCCGGAAAAAATCATTCCCTTGGGCTCTGGTGCGTTTTTGGCACATACCATACCCAAACGCTCGATGGCCAACTGCCTTCTATACAATTTTTTTTTTTTTGAGGGAAAAGCCTTTAATAAAAGGCATAAAAGCCCTCAAATTCTAACAACCCGGTTGATTACCCCTGATGTATCGTGCACTGTTGGCACACACCAAATCCCTTCACCAGTTTCGTGCTCAATGGCCCATTGCTGGTGCACTTTTTTAGAGTACTACTTCTACTCCCCTTCTTATTCGACCTCTGTACAAATTTCATTTGATCTGGACCATATAGGCCCACCTATTGGAGTTCCCGTTTATTTACCCTAAGTACTTTTCGTGTACGGAGACACACACCTCAAATCCAGCCGACCTCTGGCCGTATCCATCTATCGGCGCTCTGTACAAATTTTGACAATTTGTTAATTAATTCCATTAATTATAGAATAATAATTGTGAGATTTAATAATTTTATTATAATAATTCTCGGCGGATTTTCATGGGTTTTTTTACGGGTTTTTCCTGTTGCTAGATTTTGTTTTTAGGAAAACTCATTTAGGGTATCTTGAACAAAAAAATTCTAAAGATACTTTAATTAGATAAATTTTAAATAAAAAACGAAAATGAGAGAAAGGAGTCAAAAACTAGATATTAAAGGGGAAAGGGGGCCAAGGGGCCCAAAGGCTGGTTTATAAAAAACAAAATAAAAAAGAGAATGAGTTCTTAAATATTAAAAAAAAAAAAGAAAAGAAATTGAGTTTAATATGAAATGGCAAAATATTTACAGATGAGTTGTTTCTTTTATTATTAGAGAAGAAGAGAGAAAATGAGAATTGATTCAGCATCTGCGCCACCAAAAAGGAGGAACCTGTCTGCATTGGTATTAATATTTCATTTCGGAATTCCTTCTACTTTTTCTTTGATAGATTAAAAATTCCAAAGAAAAGATTTCCTCTCTTTTTTACTTCTTTCTTTGTCTTATCTAAAGTGAAGAGAAAGAGAGAGAGAGAAAGTCTCCATTCAGAGGAAATGCTAATCTCTTAAAGAAATTTCAAGGTGTGTTGCTAGTTGCATGTAGGATTAACATTCTCTCATTTATTTCTATTCTATTGGCTATCAATTAATATAAATAAATGAGGACGGAATCTAAATGGCCTCAGATGCCGAAAATGACTTAAAAAAAAAGATAAAATATTTTGGTTTATTTTAGTGATTAATATTACGAAAAATGATCTAAATACACAACGTTTCTGTAGCCGTCTTCAGATCCATTCACTTTGACAAGTAAACACATAAAAGATCAAATCAAAACTCATTATAGGCTCGGGAACGTGACTCAAGCTAATAAATGAATAAATAAATAAATATTTAAAGGAGAATAAAAAGGAAGAGACTTTTCTGCAACATTTCACAGAAATTAATGAAATTTTTGAAAGTGAGAAAGAATGAATGAAAAATAACAGGTGGTATCACTGCTCACTTACTAACTCTATTGTTACTTTACAAATACTCTAAATCCAATGTTTTATCAAAAAAGAAAATAATTTATTATTATCTACAATATTTGAGAAGAATTTCTCATATTCAATAATTAATTAATTAATAATGGAAAATATATTGGATTGATTATTAGGAAATAATATAAAAAAAAAAGATTCTAATTCCTACTAAAATGCGATGAGGAATATCTCTTAGATGATATATATATATATATAATTATGTATATGTGGAATAATGTTTTCCCGCGTTGATTGTTGAGATTAACTCGACGTTTCGGCTCTCCTTTTGGAGCCATTTTCAAGAGTTTTTTTTTGTGTTAGGAAGTGATGGTGGAGTATGTTTCTGTTTTCGGAGTCGCAATCTTGCTAGTCCCCAAGTTTGGTCGTTGGATGTGGATGTGGATGTGGTGGTGGTTTGGATTTCGCTCTGAGGTCCAGGGCGGGCTTGGTTGGGGGTTGTGTTTTATTTGGGTTGACTTCGAGGCCTCAATCTGCCTACTCCCCGGGTCGAGGTGTTGCTTGGTTGCTCTCTCGAGCTCAAGGAAAACATTATTCCACATACAACCAACCGCGGAAACCTTCTAGAACAATTATGTATATGTGTACAGAGGTGAGGGAATATGTTCTACACATTAAAAATGATTTAATTTTTAGAAAAGTTTCTGCTTTAATTAAATCATCAGACACTTGGAGAGTAAAAAATATGAAACAATGAATTGTAGAGAGAGTTGTTTTATATTTTGTACAACAAATTCATGAAACATTCCAAGTATTAAAATATGCCCGAATTTCCTGAAATTTTTTTCTATAGCCAAATTAAAGGTCCTGGGTTTTTTATTTATATCAGTTTAAAAATTCTGTCAGGAAACGCAACATTATCAAATAATTTTTAGGAATATGATGACGTCATAAAAATGGTTTTTATTACTTTGAAAAAAAAACTATAAAAATTTTTTTAGATTAATAACTAAAGTTTTTCCCTCTCCCTCACTCTCTCTTTAAAGTAAATTCGAAAGTAGATTTTATATTAGTTATAAAGTTTTCTCAGTCACAAGTTGTTTTAAAAGTTACAACACACGCACCCTGTGACGTGGAACATTAAGTCAAAGGGTACAAACAGTAAACAAAAATTATAATGTGAAAGTATTTCATTTTATCAAAAGGTTTTTTTAAAGGGGAGGGGAGGGGAGGGAGGGGAAACTCTTGCTGTTCCAAAAGCATATAAAAAAAATCTATTTTTTTTAAGGCTCCATTTGGGGATTTGAAGGTCGCAAAGATCCGATGACTACTTTATTCTCAATCACAAAAACAAATTTTTGAAGAGGATAGAAAGCTTTAAGTGATAAATAATTTACTCTTTCAAACGATAAATTTTGCTTTATTTTTAAAGCATCATCAGATCTCAAGTGGAGGAGATGAACCTTGAAATTATAATTTAGTTAATTAATTAATGAGTATTAATTTAAATAAACATGTCCTCAAATGCCGAAAAAGTAAAAAAAAAAAACTTCTCTCTAATTATATTCTTTGAAAAAGTTTTGTTTTGTCTTTAAGCATCGAAGGCTTTTTAAAAATATAGTATATATATTTTGGAAATTTAGACATTCACAATGACTATTTTAAAGATAAAAACATTTTTTTAGCATTATTTTAGTAATTAACATACAATAATACAACGTTTCTGCAACCATCATCAGGTAGATACATTCACTTTGACAAGTAAACACGTACTATGAGTACGATGATAATGACTGCAAAAACGTTGTATTATCTTATTATATTAATATCAGTTTTACTAAAATTTCAACTTAATTATTTATTTTATAAAAAGATAAATGTTTAGTGACGGTTAATTATTTTATGTTCGATATAGGGGACGAGTGGGAGGGGGGAGAGAAGCGGGTGTATAGGTCACACGGTTGGAATGACTAAACACTTTTTCTACTATGTTAGGTATTCACTAGAGAGGACGTATATCAAATGCAATGCTGGTCGGCAGGCTTCAGACGAATCGTAATACCCAAAGGGGAAAGAGAGAGAGAGAGGACACGTAGTAGTTAGCAACAATGCAAGGAAACTAGGAATGGACGATTGCCACACACAAAAGCCTTTTCAATCATTCGACTCAAATTACATCATTACATCCTTTTTCAATCGAATAAAGAAAACAGATTTTATTCAATGGATGAATTGGGAATTTAACTTCACTGACCATTGTATAAATGATGTAGTCTCTACAAAACACTTGTATGGTTTCAAAACAAACTCGGTTCAAAATACACACCGTCGCTGAAATTTATACGGATTCACCCTTATTTTAACATGTAATATATCAAATTAAAAGAAATTTAATAACAATTAAAAAAAAGCCCCCCTTTTAAAGTGCTGCTACATTTTTTCATTAACATTCATTTTAATTTCTGAAAGAAAAAATACGTTAGAAAACAATAAAATAAAATAAATACAAGCATGATATACTCTGTTTTATGATTTATATCTACTATTCCATTTATGGTATTTCAAAAAGCATCTCCCTTAAAGAATAAAGAAATTCTAAATGTGGACATTTTGGTATTAATCGAGGTTAATTTTATTAATTAATAATATTAGTATCCAACGTTTCTGCAATCGTTGCAAGTTGCAGGTTGATGCATTCATTTTGACACGTGCTGCAGAAATAGTGGCTGAAACGTTGTATTATTTTTTGTATTATTAATTACTAAAATAAATCAAAAAGGCTTTTATTTATAATAACAATAATCGTGAAAGTCTAAATTACATAAAAATATATCGTATTGACCTTTGATGAGGAAAAAAATAACAAAACTTTTTCAAAGAATATAAGAAAAGCTGTGACAATGAAAAATTTTTTTTAGTCTTTTTTTGGTATTTTTATTTTAATTAATTAATACTCATTATATATTTAAAGACTCATAGGACTTATACCTCTGCTTCAAGGAATAGGGACAATGAAAAATGAAAATTCATAATTTTTTTATTTCATTGTGAAAAGAACTATAAAATATTTGGATAGGATTTAACTGAAATGACAAATATCAGTACGTGACTGAACCTACTTGATGATGACTACAGAAAAGTTGTATTATATTATTAATTACTAAAATAAACCACGATTCATGCCAAAATGTGTAAATTATCTAATAAAAAAAACTTTGTAAAGAAAATATAGTGAAAGATAAAAATTAGTTTTATTTTTAATTTTAATAAATAAATATTCATTTATTGAAAACATTGTTCCCCCCCCCCCCTCCCCGACAAGAATAATACATGTCAACAACAACAAAAGTTGTTTTAACGAAAAGACAAAACTTTTTTATTTCCATTGGCATTTCGAAATTGGAAACTTTTTCGTTTTTTTTTTTTTTTTTTGTTTTGTTCACCTCTGGCCAAGTTGTGGTCCCCGTGGCATATATATATATATATATATACACAGACAGAGGGTGGTGGGATGTACGTACGAATTCTACCTGTGCGAAACACTGATCGATACCATTTGCTCCCGGGGACGACCGACCGTTCCTCCTCCCATCCTCATCTGGCCATTTGTCGTCTCGTCTGGCTGATTACCACCCCCTCAATGCTCGGGGTTGTTTTTTTTTATATAAGTTCTCTTAAAATGGCCATGTATTTATTTTCCTAGCACTTGGCGGCGGTTCTTTTTAATTAAAATAAGGAAAGGCAAATTTAAATTGAACTCTACTATTCTTTTTTTCCTATTGAACTACCTTTAATTTTTTTTCTCTTTTTAAGCAATAAAAAATACCCTTTTAATGTTGAAATCTAAAAACAAGTCAGAAATATGATAAATTACATACTTTAATTGATCTTTACAATAATTACAAGGGAAAATAAGATAATGCAAATTCTAAATAAAATGCTTTACATGTTACGCTGACCACACTATATGACTATTGTACTTTTTTTTTGCAATTCAAATTTAAATATTACTAAAAGGATTTATTTAGAATGAAAAATTCACCAACATGTCTCACTATTAAGTGAATGCATTCCATTTAATCTTTTATGACAAAAATTAAATTTGAAATTTTAAAAATCAGAATAGAATAAAAGCCAAAAAAAGTATATAAATAAAAAAATAACGTTTCGAATGCAAGTCATACTCTTCTTCATACAATACTTTATTTTTTTAAAGATCTCACATAAATTAAAAAAGTACAGCCATGAAAAGAATGAAATATTTATTTAAAAATTTTAATGGGAAGTGAATATTAGATTATGAAATAAGTGCTTAGTCACTCTAAAGATGAAGCTTTATATAATCCTTGGAGGGGAATGAAATTTTTGTCTAAATCTAGGAATAAAAATCTATATAAATAAATAAATGAAGGCTATTTAATAATTTATCCGAATAATTATAACTGGAAATTATAATTTTTTTTAGCATCTAAGACTAGAATGTTAAATTTATGATATTTTTCTTATCTTTGATCTTCATATTCTCAGAGAAAATGCATTTTTTTTTAAATGTAGAAATTCTCTTCATACATATTTTTAAAAGATATTTTCATATGCTAGAAATTTCTAATTAAGAAACTTCATTCATTAAATTCCTTTTTTTACTCTTTTTTTAAAGAAATAAATCTTTAAAAAAATTTAGATATTCTTTAAAATGTGACTTTTAATTTAAGTTATAAATATGATAAGGAAATGATAAATCACTTGTTTCCCCTCTTTATAATATAATACTCTGACAATCAGTGGGGATTATTATCACAACTCTGACTTAAATATTATAAGTTGAAAATTTTGAAAATAAATGCGATAAGTGCCATTGATATAGTAACCCGACCCCACACGAATTTGTGCTCTCCTGGTGTGTCGGTTGCCTTCTCTCAATTATTATCTTCATCAAATCTTTCTATTAAAAACTTCTAATTCAACAGTTCGAACCTCAGATGAGTATCCTAGATGACACTCTGGTCGCGTTATGTTTTCAATCTTGAAGTCTTTTATTGTAAACATAACAGATAGAATGATTAATGTATTTTATAATATATACAGGACTTAAAAAACGTGTATGCGCATTTTTAATCTAGATTTAATAATGGAAATATAACATGCAAATTTCATTAATTAATGGAAAACTGGACAATAGGATAAGAGTAAGCCTTCTGTCCAGTTTTCTTTTTAATTCCACAATCCTTTCTCAAGTATGTTACTATACTATACTACTAGTACCTCTATACAATATATAAAAGGTAAATTCTGTTTGTTTTTGAAACTAAATGATTCTTGTGGTAATTTAGGCTATGATTAATTCAGATTAGGGATCAAAATTTTTTTCACTTTTAATAAGAAAAAGGTTATCAATATATTGATTTATATTCACTCTACATTCCTTTTTTCCAAAGTTTAATTGAAAATTTAAATAATTTAATTAAATAGAAAAAATATCGAAATTTGATGATAATAATGCAGACAAGGGAATACACCTTGAATGCACAAATTTGTGAGATGTGACTTATCAACAACACTTATCGCAATTATTTTTAACTGTTTCCTTGTATTTATATGTGAGATTATTTCCCATTTTCCTACCCCAAGATGAGAATTTTTATCAAATTTGAATAATTTTCTACGACAAACCGGACTCGAATCCAAGTTGTATGTACATTTATTATTCTGTAAAATTATAAATTAAATAGAAGGGAGGAGAGAGGTGAAAGGCCTCCCCATGGGGTATAGAATGTACCATCAATTGTGGAATTATTTTTGAGAATTTTTAAAACTTTAATTATTAGAAAATCACAGAAAATATGAGGAGAACAATTTTTAAATTATTCATTAAAAGAAAATTTTCTACTATAATATCAGTTGTTGGTATTGTGGTGGTACCACCACCAATTCTTTCTTTTTCTTTTCTACGTTGTCTTTGTAATTTATCCAAGGGTTGTGTGCGCGATAGCAGCTAATGACTTTGCACAGGTAATTATGCTTAATCTTACCACCCCCAGAGAGAGAGAGAGAGAGAGACTTACGATGCGGCTGACGCTAGACAACTTTATCGTTCCTATATAGGACTAAACTTGCCCTGAAAATGGCAAATGACCATGATGAAAAGCTTTAATTAAATTCGCATTTGAATATAAATATTATTATTATTATAACTAATTATCACGACATCAGATTGTCTCCGCTCTTCTGATGATAAAATTGGGGATTTAAAAATGAATAAGAGCGACAAATCTCATAAATTACACAAGACTCTCCTATATGTTCTTTTTATTTTCAATCACATTTTAAATTTTAATAAAATAATTAAAAACATGAAATGCATATTTTGGTTTTAGACCTTGAAGAGTAGTCAACTTTACTCTTGCGGTTTTATAATTTCTATAAAGTCTATATTTTTGTCAGAGAAAATTTCAGAAAAGTTATTCTAGATGAAATTTTAAGAAACTTTCGTTAAATACTTTTTTTGTGTTTTAAGGTTAACAATATTGGCAATGTGAATACCTATAGAGGCAACAGGCACCTCCGCATCGTTACGCATCATAATACAATAAATAGGAAAATGGACAGACACTTAGATGAGGATTTTTTTCTCTTGACATTTAAATTTTAAATTTTAATTTGCATCCATTTCCATGGAACAATCGCTAAACATCGAATTGAATTGGATGTAAATAGCCTTCCATGTTGTAGAATGTGGTGGGAAATGAATTAGCTCTGTCGATTGATGTCGATAAACACCAAAACACACAACCACCCTAAGTTAAGGTTGGTTAAATACTGCATACCGGACCACAACATTCCTACGGTCTCACTCTCTAAAAAAAGCATATTTGTTTTTAACAAGCTTCCCTCATCAATCTAGAATTTGTTTATTTTTACAAATCACTATTTAATGGACCAATTTATATCCAATTTTGCATCTCTCTCATCACACGGCGATTGATCTTCCTAAGATCAATCTCTTAAAATTTGTTGCTAGTCCCATTTGGGAATTCGAAAGATTTACTTCAAACCTACATCAAAATAGGTGGCCCGGAAGTGACACGTTTTTTTGGAATTTTCTCAAAATTCGTTCCAAAGATTTTTTTTTAATTTTATATATCGATTTTCAATTCAAAGATAAATAAAATGAATATTTTAGATTTAATGTACAAAGCCATACATACGAACCCTCTCCTAGAGTGAGAACACACCCTCTCACTCTCCTGTTCAACCGGACCCAAAGCCAAAAAGTCGAACAAACTGGAAAATTCCTGACAACTCCCCGGTCAACAAAAGTGATGAGTACTCTTTGCAAATATAAACACTAAAATGACTTCAACCTTGTTTCTTTGAGAGACAAAAGCACGCCATAAACCCTACTCTTTTCGGACTACGGTCACTCTTGAGCCGGACAATTCAGGTAAGAGCTTTTTGTATTCCCTAGTCATTCAATCCTTTTGTCAAAACGTCCCCCACCCCACCAGTCATAGAGCCAGGTACTCCCCCACAATTAATGAGTTACACAAAATTAATTAATTACATTAATTAATAAAATCAAATAACAAGTCGATTATAAATCGCGCCATTTTGCGTGACCTTTGCGGTGACCGATACAATTTAATTGACCCCCAAGGTCATAAAGAAAAAATGGTGGCAGGATATCTAGTTAAAAGAGTAATTATAGCCTCACGAGATTTTTTATTATATCCTCAAAAAAATAAATAAATAATAATTTTTTTTTTTTTAAATAAAATATATTCATAGAAATGTATTCATAAATTATTAAACACAAAAGAGAGGGAAAATGATATTTCTAATGAATGATGCTTTTTAAATAAAAATTGAAAATTTTCATTTTTAGAATCGATTGATTAAAAAAAAAAAAAAAAAAATGGAAATAAAATGAATATATAAAAAAAAGTAAATGAGTAAAAAATTTTATTTTCTTTTCCTTTTTTTAATAAACGACGGGATTTGAAAATGGTTCTATTTTTAAAATGAAGTGAAGAAGATCAATATAGATTTTATTATGTGTGTGTGTGTGTATTCAATAAATTTGGTGGTGGTTGGTTTCAACTACATTTGGTGAATTCTTATCGAAATCAATAGAGCATGATAAATTATTCAGCTTGGTTTGGTAAAATATTCACATGTTTTCCATTTATCATGTTTTGGACCCGATGTCCCCTTCTTTTGCTTGTTATTCTTTTTTTTTTTTCTTTCTTACTCCATATTGAATCGCTCTTGTGTGTGTGTGTGTGTGTGTGTGTGTGCGAGTTGATCTGTTAATGGTCTTCTTATAAAGGACGGACAATAAACGGTATAGAGGATGCCCAAGGAACTACTGACCATGAAATCTCAGGAGATAAGAGGTGCCGCTCTTGATTAGAACCTTTGTCTTGGAGTACAACAATGATTATTTCTAAACAATGACAATACATTTTGATAGTGGCCCTGGAAAATAGATATGATGATAAAAACTCCAATTATTGTCATCGACATTTCGAGTGGACATCACATTCATCATCAGTGAAACAAAATTATTTTGACATCATTTTCTTCTTGATGCTGAGCCAGATGCCTTTGACTCAATCACCTCTAGACTCCTTCATAAATAATGAAATTTTCTCAAGTATTCATAAAATTATATATAAGTTTTAGATGAAATTTTCATTGTTTTGAAAACCGAAATGTTAAAATTAAACTAAAGGAGAGAAATCTTCACTCACCTTAGAGTATTGAAATTAACTGATCGAATTAAAAAAGTCTCCAACTCAGAAAATTGACTTTTCTTTAGTAAGGAAACATTAACAACTCATTTCAGTAAAAAAATCCCAAATGGCGTTCAGATAGAAGAATGTTTTTACTTATATTTTATATAAAAAGAAAGAATAATAATTTTAACTAAAAAAAAAAAAACAAAAAAAAAAAAAACCGGTATATACGGTAAATAGGACAAACGAGAAATTATTCCTAATTTCTTATTCTTTATTTAAGGAATAAGTCTACGAAAAAAATTCCGGATACAAGAAACACCGATGTTTTTTTAATATCCCAGCTGAAAAAAGTGATTTATTCAACTTGATGTTCTAATTATAGAGTATACGGTCATCGTAAATGACATTGTTAAAAATGAATGTTAATTGTATTGAGTGTATCTTTTGAATGAATGAATTTTAAATATAATATGAATAGAAGAGAGGGCGTTCCAAAATAATACATCCATTTAAGAAGATTAGAGTTAGTTGTCGACATGTCGAAATATTGATCTGACTTTATTAAAAATTAACTTTTTAATCGTCTTTTGTGTGTGTGTGTGTGTGTGTTCGAACTGAGGTTTATTAAAAATTCACTATTACACGCACATAAAATGGCTAATTGTAGTTTTTTTTTAACAATATTAATTAATTAAACAACAAAAAGAATGAATTCATAAAAAAAAAAAAACAGAAAAAGTTTAATAACTGCTTGCATGAATACGTACATAAAATTTGAAGATTATCGAGAGTTCGTACATTAAATTGTTCAATTATTCTTAGTGAAAAAAATAAGAGGCCCGTCGCATGGTCTCGTGCATGCTGATAGATAATTATTTGGTAGCAACCCAACGCTAATAAAGAATAAATTTATTTCTTTTGCTGACACATATTCTTTAGTCTCTGTCTCTACCTACTACTTAAAAAGGAGGATTCATGCGGTATATAAGACTAACGTGACATTGTTTGTAATATACAGGGGTGTTCAAAAAAATGTATACACACTTGAAGAATAGAAATAGCTGCTATATTAATGTGAATATTAGAGCAATGTAAAGGTAATAATTACAGACACATTTTCTTCGTGTTATTTCAATAAGTGCTCAAACTACAAACACTTTTGAGCACGATACTATACATGCATACATGCAATATGTGTGTCTACATTTTTTTGAACACCCCAAAAATTAATATTTTTTTAAATTCTGCCTGAAAAAAGTGTTTGTTTTCTTTAAGAAAATGCTATAATTGTGGAGTGGACCATCATGTTAAATTAAAATGTTACGAGGGCAATCCCAAAAATAAGGTATCCTGTTTTTTTAGAAATGGAAAAAAAGTTTATTTTTAATAATTGATACATTATTTTAAAGCTTGAATATTCCTCTATTTTTCTACATAATCGCCGTTTCGGTCGATACATTTTTGTAGGCGGTGTGGGAGTTTTTGTATGCCCATGTCATACCAGCTTGCCGCCATGCCGTTGAGGAAGCGTCGGACCGTTTCTTTCACCTCGTCACCGTAGCTGAAGCGCATTCCGGCCAAATGTTCTTTCAACTTAGGAAACAAGTGGATGCCAACTCCGGACTCGTCGGGAATTGACGGTCTCCCGCTTCTTTCTTCGTCGTGAATTTCCATGCGGCTAGCTGTAAACTTCCTACACCACACTTGCGGACGTTTTTGACATTCATGCAGACTATTGGCGATGAATTTCGAGTGGTTTAACGCTTTTTGCATTCAAAAACCCAATAACTGCGCGAACTTCGCACTTGGCGGTAGCGGCAAGCGGGAGCTCCATTACGAATGACTATCGAGCCAAAACTGAATAAAAAGGCAGCCTAAACGATGGCTTGCTTAAGAATAGGGAAGCAACAAACACGGCAGAGTGGCTAACAGCCGCGCGAGAAATTTCCCTGGAATTGCCCTCGTAGAAATTTCGTAGAATATTAATTGTAAAGTGTAGATAGTTTTCGCTTTTAGAGAGTTTTCTAAACTAATATATAATAAAACATTGTAATTATGTTAATATATATATATATATATAGTATTTCAGGACAATTTATATCAAATTTAAGATTATTAAATAAATAAACTTTATTTTGCAAATGTCATTAGATTTTATTACACTGCTTAAGACGAAGAGCGAAAGAGTGAATTTCTTCCCTGGATTCTCAGATATTTAATAAATGAATTGATTTTTTTAAAATGTTATTTTACTTTGGTTTTCCCAGAAACCGATTTGCCATTTAGTTAGGCGTATTTACCTTACCTAGAATTAGTGAATTAATTTCTTTTTCAACATCCGAACCAGTTGACAAAAAAAATTCAGAATAATGTCTAACTCAAGAAACGATTCCAATAAAAATAAAAATATGTATTTGATTTATTTAACAAAATCCTTTAATACTGGAGTGTAGGGTCATCGTAAATTAAATTGTAAAAAATAAATAATAATTATATTAAGTGTAAATCGAATCTTTTTTTTTTGTAATTTTTATTAGACAGACAGATATACGGATCCTTTTCTTGAAAGAGAACACAAAGCGTTTCCTCCCTCGAACAAAATTAATTTTCCTTGTTTTTTTTTTTTTTTGTTCTTAATTTAATAAAATTAAATCCTTTCCCTTATAAAGATAATTGTGTTGTCCTCTTTTTTTTTTTTAATTAAACTTGTTTCATCAAATAAACACATGAGAAACTAAATACCCTTTTGTTCGTTGGTGAAAAAAAAAGGGCCAAGTCATTTATTATGTGAAAAGATTAACTTCAGAAAGAATAATGACTAATGAGTTTTAATTTAATACGATGTAGCCCACTCCCCCGCACACACAGACATACACACACACACACACACACACACAGAGACCAAACTAAATTAAAAATTCTAGGTGAAAATAATTCTAAATGAAAATCTGATTTTCTCTCCCTTCTATATCTATTATTATATTTGACCCTACGGGTTTGTCAGAAACATTTTCCAAATGAAGGATAATTTGTTATTAAACAATCGCCTGGAGGGCTGAGAAAGAGATATTATTAGTTTATTTTAATAATACGCTTTTGTTATAATTATATTAATGTTTTTTAAATTAAAATAAACCCACGATTTAAAGAATGAAATCCTCGCTTCTGTTTTTAGAAGAGAAGATAAAAAAATTTGTCCATCTGATTAACTGTTTGCCTATTTATTTTTAATTATGGAAATAATTGTCGTAATGGTTAAATAATGTTCTAACCTTCTTGTTATTTGAGTATCAGTCTGTACTACATAAGAATTTAACCAACCAAAGAGATTAACCGTCTAAAAGAAAATTGGTCTTTTAAAACAGAATGTAAATCTAAAAATATTCTATTAAAAATGGAATTACCTCGCTCCTGTTTGTGAAAGAGAAGAAGACAAAATAATTTATCTATGCGACTGCCTGATTGTCTATATATATATATATTTATATTTACTTCCAAATATAATAAAAATTGGAAGCAATTGTTCTGACGATGTGTTCTATCATTCTATTATTAAACTGCAGTCTGTCCTATATATATGAAACATCTAAAGAGACTAACCGTCTAAAAAAGCATTGGACAAGGAAACCCTTTCTCTTTTAAAACCAGAAGTTTATTTAAAAAAAAAGAATTTTTTTAAATTTTAGAAAAAAATTGTGATTATCTATAAAATCTTGTTTTATAATAATAGGTTCTTCCTATTTAAGACTCGTTCTAAAAAGTTCCTGCGAACAAATAGGGAGTAGAGGTTGCCAACTCTCATCCCTTTCTTTCTGGACGATTAGTATAAATATATATTGTGTATTCGTTTGCCTAAAAAGAGGAGGAGATTGAGTTTCAAAATAAACATGCATCCATGCGTTGATAATTTAATGTTTGATTTTATGAGAATTTTCGTTTTTTTGGGGCTTGAAAAAAGACACTCCGCATATAAAACCTCCGAGTAAATGTTTCTTTTGAAACTCTGTGTACATTAGAATTCATTCCTTTCTTTTTTTTTAAGCAAATGTTCTTTTCTTTTTGATTATGTAGAGTCTGTTCGACTGCAATGGCTATTAGACCTCAAAAATATTCTTTATGTATAATCAACATTTATATTCCTCAAGACCACCTAACCGAGTTTGGCCTCGCTAAACATGATTGCTAAAAACTATATATATGCATTCTAAGATTAAATATATGTTGGGCCGTACGTCCTGATGTAAAGGTAACACGTCCGCCACGAACGTAGGAAATCCAGGGGGCACAAATTATGTCCAAACAAACACAAACTCATCTCTCAAAGTGTTTATCTTAAACGAAACATTGACTGGCTCTTTACAATCTATAGAAAACCACCAACTATTTCAAAGCTCTCTCATATGTGCATATTAAATATATGTACATGTTGTTTTATATACTTGTATATAGGACAGACAACTGGAGCTTTAATGATTGGAAGAATGGAACAATATTTTGATTAAAAAGTGTCATGCTTTATGCTATTATAAGAAAAAATGTCGATAACGAGAATCTAATAAATAACGTTTCTATGCAACTATCATCTAAGAGCGTGGAGGATTTAATAGGCTTATTATTTATTTATTTATTGATACTTAAATCCGGTTTTCTTTATTAGGATTCATAAAATAATGATATGTCATTTGAAGTTGGAAAAAGAAGAAAGGACCGTGCAATATTTAATTTTTATTTAATAAACAATAACGGAAAGTAACAAAACCAAGAAGACAATCAAACGTCAGAAATTTTCTTACTTTATTAACGTAATCCCGAAAACCGCTAAAGACTCTGTACTCATTTGGATTTCCTTGTCTTCTTCGGAAAATCGGTCATGATTTTGAAGAAGAAGCCTGTAAAATTTTTTTTTGGTATTAATCGTGATTTATTTTAGTGATTAATAATACAAAAAATGTTATTAAGATAAAATAATACAACGTTTCTGCAGGCGTCATCAGGGAGATGCATTCACTTTGACGTACTGAGTACGTGTTTACTTGTCCAAGTTCATGTTTCTGATGATGACTGCAGAAACGTTGTGTTATTGTATATTAATAACATTTTTTATATTATTAATCACTAAAATAAATCACGATTAAAGCAAAAAAATGTATTTTATTTATAATAACAATAATCGGGAAAATCTAAACTGCCTATCACGGGAGAAGTTGTGGAGGAAGGCCGTAGTTTTATCAAGAAAACACAAACTCCTTTTTTAATAGCTTGGCTCGCTATTTGGTCAAGGACGGTGTTATGAACATAAGGAGGCAAAAGCTAATAAAATATTTTTGGACCGCTTGTCATCATTTCCTTAATCGTTAAAATATTATCCTAATGAATAACCGGAGAAGTAGCCGGTTTAGTCCGATCGGAGTTTTAACTTGAGAAAAGCCAATCCATCTCCTGGATTAGAAATAAAAAATAAAAAATTGAAATCCAATCATCATTCGAATGTTGCGTAATTCCATTAAGGGTTTTACTATTATTCCTTGTCCTTATCCCATATGTGCTTTTTTTTCACTTCAATTTCTAATTTTATTTAAGCGTTCAGAAAACAAAAAAAAAAAAAAAAAACTTTACTACTAGCATTTTGTTATCTTATTTTAACTGTTTCGTTTCAGATCAGTTTAATCAATTCTTTTATCTAATTTAAAGTTTATTTCTATCTCTCTCCCCTTTTTTTGTTTTGTTTGAAAGTTGGATGTTTCCGACGTTTCGAAGCCCCGCTGGAGTTGTCTTCGGGTTGTCGTTGTCGTGCCTGTGACCCATGTGGTGGGACAAATGGTCGACTTTAAGTGAAAAACAACTCCCCCCTCCTTTTTTTTTCCTCTCAAATATTTACATCAATAAAAATAGTGAAAAAGAGTTGATCGGAGTCTTTTTTTTTGGGACTCTCTAGCTATCAGAATGGAAATAAATCACTTGAACCCAATTCCGGGGGAGGAACAAAAAAAAAAGAAAAAAAAGAAAAGGAAAATCGTTTTTATTTTATTGTGATAGAGAATTTTTCTAAATGGGAACTTATTTTGATTTGACCTATTCTTCTATTATAGTGAACCCCCCCCCCCCACTTTGTTGTTTTTGGTTTTCTTTTTTTTTTTTTTTTCTTTTTATCCTTGACTTTTTTGGGTGCTTTTTTCTCTTTAAAGGATAAGTAAATCCCTTGGGAGAGAGCTTAAGAAAGGTGGAGAAGACCTCTTCTTTTTCTTCGATACCCGACAGAAAAAGAAAAGAAGCCGGAGAGGGAGAGGGGGGGGGGGGTGGCTTCTTGATTCAATCAAATAACAAGAGGACGTAAAAGTGCAAGGTGAAGTCATTCATCAGTGGAGGATGAGGGAGTCTCAATCTAACAACGAATTACCTACGGTATAAAAGAAAAAAAAAATTAGCAGCTTCAAAATATTGAAGTTGGATAACATCCACTTAGAATTTGTAACAACGAAAACAAAAAATAATGATGACAGAAAAGATACATAAAGAGTTTATTTACAAATGGATTATTAAAGGTTGATTCATAAGCATAAATGATTTCTTAAGCCAAACTACATAAATAACATAAACTCGATTCTTAACCATAGCAGGTACTCACTTTAAAGGACA
Organism: Anisolabis maritima; assembly: GCA_010014785.2. Taxonomy (NCBI): domain Eukaryota; kingdom Metazoa; phylum Arthropoda; class Insecta; order Dermaptera; family Anisolabididae; genus Anisolabis; species Anisolabis maritima. The sequence continues at coordinate 5,902 of JAAAKE020080935.1, read as the reverse complement.
CTTCATTGCCAAAAGAAAAAAATTGGCAACATACAAGTATACAGACTGCCAACTTAAGAAAGCCATAAATTCCCGTCCTTAAACGCCGGTAAATAAACATATTTTTCTTACAAATTGAAATTTATTTTTTATTTGATTTTAATCAAATTTAAGATTTAGCATATTCATGATATAAATATAAGAAAATAACTTCATAGAGTGCCACCCCCTTAAATATTAGTCTGTGACTTAAATCGAAATATTCTAGATCATAATGAATTTGAGAGATTTGCTTTCCTATATTCTTTGTTCAATAACGTTATTACACTAATTTTTACGTTATTTCAAAAAGGAATTTAGTGTAAATTAAATTATTTTCACTTTGAACAACGATTATTTTTAATCTCAGATTGCATTCTAGAGGAAACATATTTCAATTCCAGGTATATTATTTAAGCACACTATTACATATTGATCATTAGAAGGGGCCTGGACCAATGATCTTCTGGAGGCGAGAGAGATGATGTGGCGGCAGCCCAGAATTTAATTAAACGATTAATGCATTTAGTTGTACACACACACACACACACAACGACATTAATCTTTGGCTAAATAATTACCACCCACTCCCTCATAATATACATATTTAATGTTCTTAAAAGTTGAATTTTTATTTTAAAATTTTGCCCAGTAAATCGGAAGAGAATTCCAAGTAGAAGTATTGTATTCATACTCATTTCGAATTTTCGAAATTGATTTTTTAAAATTTAAATCAGTTATGGTAAATGAAATAAATTTTTTATCGAGATAATTTTCAGGCCTCCTTCTTCAGGATTTTAAACATGAATAAATAAAATCCCATAAATTTCTTATTTTAATACACCAGTAGACCTGAAGAAGGAGGCGTTGGTTCTCCGAAACGCTGGCCAGTTGGATTAATAAAGGCCTCTCCAAAAAAATTTATTTCATTTACTACTTTATTTATTTTTAAAACAAATTCATATAAAGCTGAGAAAGTTTATTGATGTCACCGTATCACTTGTGTTATGGAACGTTGCATAATTACATTACGTTATTTATTTAATATAAGAAAAATAAATAAATTATAAGGGGGATTGTTGGTTGGTTTTTGTGGTGAGCAGCAGTTGAGTTATTTTTCTAAAAGGGAATTTGTTAATTCAATGCATAAATAGAGAGAGCTCTCTAGAGAGAGAGCTAAGAGGATTTTCTCTAAAGGATTATCCAAAACTAGTTTATTTTTTTCCGCTCTCTTTTTTTTTTTTTTTTAAATCCCTTCAAAATTTCCAATATAATAAACATATGAATGCAATATTTTTTTTTTTTTTTTTTTTTTTTTTTTTTAAGATGAGATGTTTTATTATCAAAGGGAACCTTGAATAGAATTTTAATTTTTTTTATCAAGGTAAAAATATGGTTACTAAAAAAAATCTGGTCGTGCCTCATAACTTTCAATGACCGTTTTTATTCGAAAAGGAATTTTATATTTTAACTAGATATCGGTTATTTTTAGTCAGATGCCTAGAGATGCTCGATTTAAAGGTAGCTTGTATGAAAAATCTCCATAATTATAAAACGATTGGTTTTTTGGAAAAAAGCAAATAACAAAAGTTATTTAATATTTAATTTAGAAAAAGTTTTATGTAGATAACTTTTTTGAAATTTCATAAATAACAAAAATAGATATAAGAAACTAAAAGAGTAAAGTATTTTCCAGGGGATTTACAAACTAAAACTAACATATTCATTTTACAATCTTTAATTATCTAATGAAGTATTGAATAGATATATAAAAAAAAAAAACAATTCGTTAAAAACGACTCCAATAAAATGTCCCTTCAGGTTGGTGGATTTTCGTCAAAACTTTTCTATCAGTAAGAGTTTATATTTAAAATTTCATTATTATAATATTTAGTCTATATTTAAAGTACAAACAGAGATTATGAAAATATTTGAATTAAATCAACTCAAGACATCAAATCATCCTTTATAATAACAGAATGCTATATAAGCAGGGCTATATAGGACTATATATGAGTGCAAATAGGATAATATTCCAACCGTTATAATAATAAATAACCGACTTGAAGTTTTTCAATATTTGTTTTTTACTTTCTCTCACCTAAATATAAAGTGAGCAAGTATTGCGATGGCAAAATCGATATCAAGATTTCTACGGAAATAGGCATTTTGACATTCCCTGAATCTAAAAAAAAATGAATCTCAAAAAATGGTCTTTCTATGTGTATGTCTGCCTGTCTGTCTGTGAACAAGATTTCTCAAATACGAAAAAAGTTACGAGGCTAAAATTTTAAATTTAAGCTGCCAACGAGTACTAGTACTTTTATATACATTAGAAAAGTACTAGTACTCGTAGGCTTTTAAGTTTTTTCGATTTTCTCTTAAACTACTTTAACAATATTGACGAAATTGGCGCTACATATAACAAATAGAATGATATTTAAGATGTATTAATCATTTTCCCCTTCAAAATAGTATGGGGCCCCAAATTTGGATTTTAAGTATCCTATAGAAAAGATAGGAAGACCCGTTGCCATGGTAATGAAATATAAATATTTTTAATTCCTATATTTAACAATAAACGGAATTCATTTGTCAATTTAATTTAATTTTTTTATAATATTGATAATTGATTAATACACACAAACGATAAATCGCTAAAAATGAAAGATAAATTAAAATTGTGAGCAGGTTATCGTGGGAAACGCAAAAAATCCAGTGGCACATATCACAATTTTCCTTAACATAGGTAAGAGAAAGTGGTGTGATGTGCGGCCTTCACACCAGATTTTTTTTTAAAAGTAAACTGTTTTCCTATTTGCACTGATCGATTCATACTAATTAAGATCGGAACGTTCCAAAAAAAAAAAAAACAATCTACAGAAGCAATCTTGGGAGTCTGTTTTTGACAGATTATGTTTTGTTCAATTTATTGAATATAAAAAAGTTCTCTATATGAAATAAACATCTTTTTAAAATTAATCTTTATATTGAACAATAAATTTATTTTTGTATAGCTTTCTTTGTTCTCGATGAAATTTTATTAAAGACTGGACTTGAATTATTGGGCCGCGATAGTCTAAGGATTCTTCGACCGTTTGTCTGAAATTAGAGCATTTTCATTTTAAATGGTTTTGGCTTGTATAAAACTTGCGTGCATTTTCCCCTCTAAGGGATAAATGAACTTACCTTTTTCGAAATTTTGAGAATACGGTGATTATGTTGAATTCGATTGAGTGATATAGAAATCATTCAGCAGCGGATCATCTAAAAATTCAAGGTTATAGCTTCCATTGTGTAAATTATCAAAAGTAGGATTTTGGTGGTGACGCAACATAGCCCTTTTTTCACCTGATCGATTGAAATATTTTTGATCGTTATCCATGATGAAAAAATTAATTTTAATAAAACTTAAGCAGGGGAAATATATTTATATATAATGCTAAATGATTCATATATATTTTCTTTTTGAACTTTGATTCAAATAGTATGTCTGTGTCTCACTTCTACTCATATAAGCAGATAAAACCTTGCCAATAATGGCCCAGGCTTCCAGCGTTGGCAGTGTCGACGCCATTGCTGGGCCATTAGTGACATATCCATAGAATTTTATAAAAATCTTTTTCGACATTTAGACTCGGTTCATATTTATTTAAAACCATTTGGTAGCCAATATAATTCAAATAAATTTTGTTTTGCTTGGGACTACTGACCTTTGGATCTACAAGGAAGACCTACATCTGAGGGTCAGGATTGGCCCTAAACTGAAAACCAATGACTGTTATAGCTATTATAGTAACTCTTTAGACTTTAAAATTTGGAGTTTTTTTTATTCAAAAAGGAAATATAGGTTCAACTTGAACAAGAATTTTGACGTCTCGCTAAAAATGATTAAAATGCCTTCCATAAGGAACGTTGACTAAAAAAACGAGATTGATAGGACGTTACGGTGAACGTTAAATAACGTTTGACTGACTTTTTTTTATTTTTGGGAAAAGCCAAAAAACTCATATCCTAAAAAAAAAGCATTCTCAGTTTAGTACATCAAATACTGATGGCACACACCATACCCCAACAACGGTTCCTGGGTCTTCCGCTAACAGTTTTATATTTTGTAATAGGTCTCTCAGTTATATTATACAATCCTCTTCTGACCTTCAGGTTTTAATTTGTTAAATTTACGGGATTGAAAAATAATTTTTAATTGAAATATTCATCGCTTACGTTCCTCACTTTTTATGGAATGTAACGTTGAAACAAAGGGATGTAACATAGCAGGTGGTTAATTATATGTTCTGGTTAATTTCCAAAAAAAAAATATGGAATCCTTTATCTTAATTTACTTGATTAAATTTACGACGCAAGTTTCTCCTTAAGACTTTTAATGATATTAATATTCTTTCTTTTTAAACTTTTTTTTTCTTTTAACTTATATTTCCGTTAACTAAAATATCCTTAGTCGTTTTTCTTTTAAACATAAAGTAAATTATTTAAAATTTCCATTTTATATACATAATTGATATCATTTTTTTCTCTCTTTGTTGTCCTCGTGAATTTCACTTTCTGATCCTTTTTTTTTTTTGGTGGCCAAGTTCTTCTTATTGCCTTCTCTCACTACCAAAAATAGAGAAATGTTTCTATTTTATTTAGATTAACCCAAGATACGTTGCGATAAATAAAATACCATTTGTATTACGAATATCAATTTCTAGAATACACAGAAAGTTCCACGACTACTTACCTATTTAAATAAATTTTTATCACTTATTTCATTATAACGTTTAGATAAATTGTTTAAGATATAATGCAATTAAAACTTAGATGTATGCATTGTATGAGTGTATGAGTATGGGAAATGCATCTAATAATAGACCTTGGTCAATTAGAAATATTTTTAAATAAATTGATGTGAGTGTGGACGGCGGAAAAACGGCTGGCTATTTTATCTCCAAATTCCCTGATAATATATAAAAATTAATTCGTATATAGGCCAGAAATTGATATTCTTAAAATACATTCAAATTCTTGAATGGAGAAAAATTTATTTAAAAAGAAACCCAGAGATTGTTATAGCAAACATAAGTCCAATTAAATCTTAGAGGTATGCTGTGTGGTGAATTTCGTGATGCGTTTATTCCAAATTATTTGCTTCCGATTGTTTATTATATGGATAAATATTTTTTTGTTTTTGTTAAATGTCATATTTACTTGATCAAATTTCTTCTCTGATCCAAAACGAAAAATAAATAAGAAAAACCGTCTGGGAAGTTAGTAGAAGTAGTAGAAGTTGTCTTTCATTAACGAAAATAGAGCGAGAGAGAAAAAGCCTAGACATAAAACAGGCTGCTTTGAGGGTTCAGATTTCAACCCCTCTCTCTCCCTCCCTTTCTTCCATTTATTCGAAGTCTAATGAAAAAAAAATCTTAAGAATCCAAGAAGTTAGAATAATATAAAAGAAAAGCGATGTGTGTATTTTGGCAGACTCTTTCTTGGATTTTCTCACTCTTTTTTTTCTTTCTTTCTCCTCCCCTTCCATTTACCCACCTTTTTTTTTTTTTTTTGTTTTCTTCTTCTTCCTTCTTCACTTTGTCTTTTTCACCCCTTCTTCCAACGACCAAGACGTGGGTTTGGTCCATTTGTCTTATGTCACCAATTGAACGTAATTAAAGATCGCCCTACGACCCATTAATTTCCCCAATTCTTTAACCCCTCCTTCTCCAAGACGACAAATTCCTTCACTATTCAAATGCATCATTGTTCATAATAGTAATAAATTCTAAATTTAAAACTTTGATTTATTAGGAGAAATTTGCCATCAACGTAACTCTTGGGCACCCCTGTTTTTTATTTTTCTTTTTTTTTTAAGTCTTTTCGGCATCTGAGG
>JAAAKE020080924.1:0-24119 GCA_010014785.2 Anisolabis maritima | reverse complement strand
TATTTATTCATTATACGAAAACTGTCTTTCATGTTCCCCAAAAAAAACGAAATGACTTTCCGAACAACCCAATATATTAATATATAAGGCCATTACATTAGGATCAGGAATATTTTAGCTAGAGCCAATATAAGTTATTTTTATGCTTATTTTTAGCTATTGGTCTATCAATGGGATAGCCGGGGAACCCCCCCCCCCTCCCAGGATTATAGTGTTAAAAACCCTAGATATTAGGGAAGAATAAATTTTAATTAATACAAGTGCAAAAATAATAATAAGAATATTAGTAATAAATAAATTTTATATAAATATTTAAAAAACTAAAAGAGGTGGAGTAAGGAAAGAGATTACGCAAATCCTGAACCTTCCTTTCATAAATTTCTTGCTCTGCTACTCTATCTGACAAACAACTATCCATTTAATAAAATATTTTTTTGTGAGTATACTTTTTTATGGGCCCCAGGAATCAGCCCCGGGATCTCCAGCCTATCCGGAGCATCGGTGTGCTTCTTTTGCACCAGACCATCGGACACTCGATCTGCAAGGGCCGCTTGATCCGTCAGCAAAAAAATAGAACTCGAAAAATTATCTAACTACCCATTTTTTTATTTTCAAATTATATGATTTGCAAAATTTTTTAGATAAATATTTGCATAAACAAATTTGAAATTTCTTTATCATCAAGAATAAAGAATATTTATATATGTCCATTTGAAATAAGGGCAAATACTATAACCAGCACAATCAGAGATAAAATTAATTTTGATCTAGGAGAAGAGACCTAACAAATCTTAGAAAATTATAAATTGTTAAAATTTAATAAAAATTTAATTACCTTAATAGTCAAACCTAAGATTTAGACTTTAATTTTATTTTGATAGAGACTACCTACTGGCTCACTTCCTCGCCTTCCACACCAGACAGCCATCTATCTCCTCTTGAAGATAAAGAATACTTATTTAAAAAAAAAATTTAAAAATAACAAAAACTTGGAGATTAATTTTAAAATTTTTCTAAAGATATAATTTGAGAATAAAGTGAGATTTGTCTATAATCTACAAAAATATGGATAAAATTTAATTATGCCAAAAAAGGTTAAAAACAAAATTAGTATTATTAAAAAAAATCCTGAGCGTATCTTTCCTTATAGCTCTCTTAAGATATAGACCTTAAAATTAACCTTATTATTATTTATTACCCCAGCAAAATATACTCATAAATAACTATTAAATTATTTTTTGTTTTTGTGCATTTGTATATAATTTGAATTTTATTAAGATCAGATAAAAAATAAAAATGTTAATACTGGAGGGGGTGGGTTGCACACTCGAGAGTAGGTGAACAACAAAGAGGGGAGGAGTTAATCGATTATATTGCGGGAGCAAATTAATTGAACTAAATTTTAAAATAAATTGTGAAAAATTTTCTTCTAGTTGTTTTAAAAGATCGTGACACTTTCCTTTATTGCTTTAAAAATTGTGTAACTTTTAAATTAAATAATTGAGAAATATAATTAATACGATTTCAAGTCAGGATTCTAATCTCAAAGAGCCACGAGAAATTTTTCAATTTTAATTAAATTCATAATATCGCAGGCGATCTATAATTGCAAGATTTAAACAAGCCAGTTTTTGATTTAAAAGCCTTTTAATTCATTCCTCTAGGCGGAATTTTTATTATTTTTAGCTTCCCAGTCATTCAGAAAAAAGCTTGAATATCCAAAATAAAATTCCCCTTCGAGGTTCATCAGATGTGTAAATTTCTGACCATTTAGAAAACGAATTAAATTAAAAAAGTACATCAGAAAAGTACTAATACCCAATGGCCTATTTTATTCAAAATCGTCAAGGTGCAAGCGACGACGGTATCGAGCTTAAATATAAAGTTTGAGCCTCGAACGTTTTTTCAGTTTTTGAGAAATCTTGTTCACACACACAGAACATTGCGAGGCCTCAAAACGTGTAATTTCGTTGAAATTTCGACATCTCGAGTACTGGTATTTTACTAGTGTACAAAAATACTTGGACTCCACTTTACTCTTGAAGGATTTTAGGTTCTTTTTTAATAATTTTTTATAAACTACCCTTTTGATTTTGATTCTATTGACAGTACCTATATTCAATTATAAAAGCTCTAACTTAGAGCTTGTTGATGATTAATACATCTTAGAGCCTCTAAGATATATCAATCATTTCCCACCTGAAAAATTGTGTGCTATGTAAATGCATATTTTTAGAAATCTGAGGTTTATTTTATTCAGCATATTTTTCATTATTAGGACAATTACTGGATATTTTGGACGTTTGAAAAAATGTAATAAAATTCCTTTTATTAATTTTCTAAAACAAGAACAATATTATTTTTTCTTAATAAAATCTCCTTTTAATGAACTCCTGAATCCGTTTGAAGATTTAGATTTTAATTATAAAATATATGAATGAATTTATACTTCTTATTCGTGAATCTAAACTACAAAAATTTCTTTATAAACTAAACATTTCTAATTTCCTGGAATTAAAGGAATCTCCCCCCCCCCTCCTCCGTTACTCGAATTTAAAACTTTTTATTTTTCAGACCTTTTAAAACCCATTAGTTCAATTCGTATTAATCCATAAACCTATAATCAAATGTAAAGCAAAAGGGGGCTGAGCGGCTTAACTGAAATTAGATAATTAGCATCACAGAGACATAATAAAAAATGCGGCCCCGCCTCCCCACAAATAAAAACCGGCCTCTAAAAAAGGCCAACGAGTTTAGACGACTGCCCCCTCATCAAAGAAAAAAAGAGCCAAGACGCATAGATTAATTCCGTAGTCTTTAATTTCTTTCATCAGTGAGTGCATTATTGAAAAGGATGCGCCAGAAACATCTGAGAGAGAGAATAAATTCTTAATGTAAACCCGCGTAAATTTACCATCTAATTAAGTTGTCGATTGATTGATTAATAAGAACTACAAATAAATAAATAAAGTTATATTTCTGATTAAAGAAATACAGTAGTTTAGTTTTACCTAAACTGACCATTTGTCTAGGGTGTCCAGATGGAAGACTTTCAGCTTATTCCTTCGAGGGTCACTTAAATCAAATTTTAATGTTAAAAAAATCAAAGTGGAGAGTTTCCTTAAAACAACAAATTTTTCGGAATGTATTTTTTTTAAACCCTTTATAAAAAGGTGATCTTGTTAATTACAATTCTTATTCTTTTAGAATACTGTATATTTAACGAGTATAAATTTAAATTATGGAATTAAAACTTAGACTGAATAATAATGTAGCTATAAATTTTATTTTTTATTATTAATTATCATTAAAAAAAATTTAAATTATTTAATAATACTCTTTTGATCGATTGATTAGAAATTTAATGTTTATTTATAAAGAAAAATAAAAAATAAATTTATTATTTGAGTTAGTGCTTTAATATTTAATTCACTTTTACTCGTAAAAATGTTAATTTTAAAAATTATTATGAAATTCGCTCAAATGTTTAATTAAATCGCCACATTCACTTAAGGTTTAATGCAGGAGGAGGAAGCGAATTTGGTTTTAAAGGACTTTAAAGGAATGGAAGTGAAAACTTTTCTTTACTTTCTCGTTTATCTAGTATAGGGAAAGTAATATAATCGTCCAAAATTTCTATCTCGAGATTTTGATTCTCCTTGACGTTTTGGACCTCCTTGAGTTCGAAAATTGTATTTTTTTAAAATTATATCTCTGTCTGTCTGCCTGAATGTATGTTCATTAACACGATAACTCGAGCACGCTTTAGATCATCCAAATTTTACATACTAGCATTACAACAAAATCATACATCTCTATCAACTTTTGACTATTTCTTGCAACTAGAAGTGAACTTTACATGAAGCGTTTTTCTAAAAATTGTGATAACTCAAATAAATTTGATTTAACTGAGATGAGTCAAATGTTATACACCTGTTATCAATATCAGAGGCCATGGTTAAAATTTGGTCCACTCCCAACCGAAGGCGGTACTATAGCTGAAACGTTTTTCTGAAAATTGTAGTAACTCACAAATATATATGTGTATATGAGAAAGTCGAGCCACTCCCAATTTTTTCAAATTATATGGCCAATTAAGGATATATGAATTAATTAAATAAATTATATAATTGTATATTTTAAAAAAATATTCTATAACTCCGCAATATATATTAATTAGTTTTTGAATCTATCATGTAGTGATAAGGAAGAGGTGTGTTTACAATGTATGTATTCCCGAGCTAAGAGTCTATTTCTTCTTATATTTGTATGCCAGTCTTCTCCTTCCCTTCTGATCATGCATCAGACTGTGCGATGGGCCGGCATGCTTCCTCTCTGGACCGTATTTATAATTATATATATGTTGACCACGAGAAAAGACTAGTAAATAAGAAAAATTTGAAAACCCCTTGGATCTGCCATATTTAATTTTTTCTCTATCGTTCACTTGGAGCTTCTGATACAGACTTATAAAAAATTCTGGGAGAAAGTTGCATAGCACTGAAATCCCCTGAGTTCAAAGCCTATAAAATTGTTTAATCGTTTGTGCTTGCTTTGTAATAATCTCGAAATAATTATAATTATTTTCAACATCTTTACTGCTTTATTACACATTTATTTCGAGACTGTTAGAGAAAGAGAGTTGAAAATTAATCTGATTGTAATTTTGCATACATGACAAGTTAAACACTTTTACGCCTTTAAATCTACCTTTTTTTATCAGTTGCAAAGAGCACGAAATCCTCCCTTAACCTAATACGAGATCAAAGTTCTAACATTTAAGAAATCCATTGAAATTTGACAATTCGGAACTGTAGAGAAAGTTTCTAAATATATTAGTATATACTTAGGAACTATTCTGTATCCTCTAAAATAGTAAACGAGTATTTTAAAACAACTAAAAATTTATTTAACTTCTATCTATTAACTAATATTTCATAAATTCATTATTAGAAAATTAGAATGAATGAATGATTTGACCCAATTGTTTCTCTCTCTCTCTCTATTTATGAAAAGTCAGATTCGCCATTACAAAAAAAGAAAATATGTGTGCCTATATATATGTATAAGGTATATATATATCAAAAGAGGCAAACATATATATATATATTGTATATTAAGATGACAATCATCCTGAATATCAGATTTATGATTTATATATGAAGAAAAATTATTAAAACTCTCGTCTCTAAAAATTTTTTAAATTCTGAATTATGAAAATAAAAAAAAAAAAAATCTGAAAAAAAATAATAACTAAGTAAGGTAAGTGAGGACATATAAAATTTTTTGAATTAGATTTTTTTCAATGATGAGTTATGATTATTGTTATAAAAGACGGTTTTGGAATTAATCGTGGTTTGTTTATTTTAGTAATTATTGTAATAATACAAAATACTGCATATGGATTTATTTGTCCCGATGATGCCAAATAGTACCCGAAACGTTGTATTATTGTAAATCAATAACATTTTTTGTATTATTAATTACCACAATTATCCCAAAATGTCTTTTATTTATCATAGATTTTTGTTCATTGATATTTTTTTTTTGTTTTAACATATTCAGTGAAAAAGGAGGTAAGGAGGATAAGAGGCGGAAGGAAGGATCCCCTGTGCAATAAAACTCAAATGTAGATATCTTGTCTCTATTTATCTTGTAGATATCTGTAGATTGAGGGTTGCACAGGGGCTCCTTCTATGGCTGAAACCTGTCGACAACCTTCTTTTTTATTGACTGAAAATATGTAATGGTTGATATCGCACACGCTCCAAAAAAGAAGAGGAAGTGTTGTAAAGGGAAGGTGTTTGTCATAATACTCCTCTGGGGGTCTTTTGATTGTCCTGATTTTTCTAAACAGCAAGTGCATATAATACTCGCTAAGTGAATGCACCCATGATGATAGTTCTTGAAATCCTCGCCATTCGCCTCACTGCTACTTACAAAGCGACTCTACAACCTGTCGTCTAAATTGTCGCCAACTCGATAAATATTCATTAGAAAATTAGATCCATGTGGGTTACAATAATCCAGTGATGTTTATAAATCATCGATAATTTATGATCGGTAAACAAACAAATTGTATGAGCCTGCTGTATTAATTTATGAACTCCGAGGGACAAATGCAGCTTAATTATTTAAATAAGCTGAAATTAGATGACGATAACAGGAAGTCAAGTAATTAATGACAAAATGACTCTATTTTGTTGGATTTTTTAGTATCTTTTTTTTTTTAATATAATATTCCGATGTTATTAAATAAGCATGTTTATTAAAGAAAATGGCACATTTATCATGTTTATGATTTAGAAGATAATTTAATATAAACTACACAAAAAATAAATAATATTTTGTTATTTATTAAATGAGAATTTTGATTAATTTATACTTTCTCTTACCAATATATGTAATATATATATATATATATATAGTGAGAGAGTATTGGGATCGCAGAAAAAACCGATGTCGAAATTTCAATGGAAATACACGTTTTGAGGTCTTATGGGTTTCACAAAATGGTCTGGGTATGTCTGTGTGTGTGCGAAGTGAACGTTATTTCTCAATATCTAAAAAGGGCAAACTTTATATTTAAGCTAAGTACTCTCGTTGCTTTTGAATAAAATCGCCTAACGGGTACTTTAATGATTTTTTTTGATTTTCTCAAAATTATCTCTAACGAATTTGATTAAAATTCATAAAACAACTATTTATTAGATGATCTTTGGAAAGTACTAGCCCTTAACCCCCCAAATTTGTTGGGGGCCCACTCTTGTACGTTTTAGAGTTTTTGTGATTTTCTCTTAAACTATTCTAACGATATTGTTTAAATTGGTTGTACATTGAACGGCTACATAGGGGGTCGGACTCAAAAAATCCGGAGGGATAGCACAACACTCAGCTTTCCTTATCTTAGATAAGAGAAAGTTGTGTGATGCGCGTTTAGTCACACCAGATTTTTTAAATAGGAAAAGCAATATGCTATTTTAAAATAAAAATGTAAAAAAAAACTATTATTGAATAAATAAAATCTACAATAAAATCAATGCAAATTTTTTATTATTTTTAAGAATAGGAAATTCTAATTTAAAAAATAATATAATAAATTTCTAAATTTTATGCAAATTATATTTAGATATCTTTTAAATAATAAAATAAATTCTTACACTTAAGCAAGAATTGCTGTTTAATTTTTTTAACGTTATCTCTTTGATATATTATTTCTTCTCTTTTGAGGAATTTTCTCTTTAAATCAAAATAAATATCTTAGCTATAATTTGTGTAAAAAAATGTGTAATTCATTTGATAACCTGAGCTTTCAACAGCTTGATATAAAGTGAAACAGCAGGAAATTTATTCGTTCACTGGGCTAGTTTTCTCTAAAAACTTGGAAATTTACTCCTCTTTGGTTAGAAAGGCAGCAACTGATATATATTCATGTTCAAATGTCTAGATTAAGCCAGGGATCGCCATTTATCTTGACGGACGAATCGCTTCGCTTCTGTTCATTTCTTATCAGTAACTCAGATCGTTGTCAATGACCATGATATTTTCAGTCCGGCCTTTTTGCAATCAATCATCCGTGTAATAATAAACAGAGTGGAAATTAATTTTTTAACGATAACAAATCAAAGAAATAGCATTTTGATTCTTAGCCAATGTTGATATAGTTAGTTACTTAAATGTTAGTTGAACCGTAATTCACACTTCTAAGATTAATTTATAGTTCATAAAAGAAATATAAAAAGTTATGTTCAATTTATCGGAAAACGAATCCTGTTTGGAATTGTTTCAATTAAACTATTTGTTGAATTGAGGAAGTTTTTTATTCATTCACACAAATTGGCGGATTCTAATTAACCGATTGCAAATAAATTAAATCGCCTGCCAAAACCGACTCCAGCTAAAAGTTTAAAAATTTGTCTTTGAAAATTATATTATGGTGAAAACCAATGTTATATGTTCTTAATGTTATGATCGCAAAATGTGCCCTTCCTCAGGATCTGTCGACAAATATAAAATATGTCTAGCAAAAGTAATATAAAATTATTATTATTATTATATATATAATAATTAATATCAACAAATTGTCAATATCAATTCTGTCATGAAGCGACACCCCACCCCGACGAAATTATGAAGATAACATTGTTATACTATCCCCTCAAAAGTAACTGTACAAACCACCACTACTATCACTTCCTAACCCAGCACTCTTGAAAATGGCACCAAAGGGAGAGTCGAAACGTCGAGTTAATCTCAACAATCAACGCAGACCAACCCGTGAAAACACTATTCCATATATGGCCAACTGCAGAAACCTTCCAGAAAATATATATATATTTTAGTTCGTCCGGATAGTTAGTGTCAATTTTTAAGGAAAATTCAAAGGTAAAATTTTTATATGCTCATATTTATGCTCGTAGACAGTGGTTTTCCTTATTTATAATAACTCTGATAATTCATATGTTGTGTGGCATCATATATTTTCGATTTGTGTCTTAATTTGGTCATCATCATGTAAGATCTATACCTGGGCGTTTTTGATTTTCAAGGTCGAAATCACCAGTTTTAAACCACTTGCGAACAGTTCTTTCAGCTAAAGCACTTTCTCACATATCTTATATGTTGCTTGTATGGTTTTTACCTTTAAGCATTAAATGTCCAAAATGAACTTTATTTTCTTCTATCTTTAAAAAGGCACAAAACTAATACAAATTAATTTATGTCAAGCAACTATGCTTTGAAATGTCACCTTTAACAATATGTACACAAATAATATATTTTCTTTGACAGATTCACTGCCAACTACTGGAATTCGGCGACCCAATATATTAAATTATTAATTATTATATTAATATTAATATTATATATAAGCATGTCAGATAAAAATATAATAATGTTTGTATAATCGTTTATTCTCAGAGCTTTCAGATTTAGTTGTTTTTATCTACTAAATCCTAATTTCCGATAGATGTTTGGTAAAAAACAAAAAACTTTTTTCAATTTCATTATATAACAAATAACATTTTCCTCCTTTATTAGGACAATTTCATGGTGAATAGTTCTTATCTCATCTCAATTGTAGTATTTGGCCTATTAATTTTTTTTAATTACTATAGAGCTATCAAACGCTTGAAGGCTTCATACGAATGGCAGTTTGATATCAATTCTTCAAAATTAATGACGTATTAACATTGAAAGAATTTTATTTATAATTAATTTATAAAATAATAAAATGGAAAAATTAATATTCCGAATTAATAATAATAATTCGGTCATTAGATAGAGAATTTTAAAAAAGAAGGCTTTTTAAGAAATAATAATTATAAATCCAGAGAAATAGTTTTTTTTATGATCGACATAGTAAAATGAATGAAATTTTAGAGATATTTGAAACCACGGGAATTTGATATGAAAATAAATTTCAATACACAGAGAAGCCAAAAAACATTCATGTAATAATTATCAATAATAATAAAAAAAAAACACAATTATAAAATTGCCCCATAAATAAGAAGAAAATGGAAACAACGTCAGATCCTTTTGGTTTGGACCTATTTCCAAATGCAAATTCAAAGATCCCTTCTGCTAAGAATTCATTAAAAAGTGTAACGTGATACTGCATTATAAAATAAAAGAAAATTTAAAATGTAGGTAAACTGCGACTTCGATGATAGTTTTATCATTAACAAAAAAAAAAAAAATGTAAAACGATAGATATTAATTTTGACTTAATAACAAAACAAAAAATAAATTGCTTAATGTAAATTTCTTTAAAAAAAAAATCAAAATCCTATTAAATTAAAATTTTAATTCGACTTGTAATTGTTTTAATAACATGTCTTATTCAAAGATTATTATTAGATATGACATATTAAACAATAAAAATACGAGTATAATTATAAATGAGTGCGAGATGATTTTTGTCAAATCCCTATAATACATTTAAAATATATATACCTTTGGCATAGTAAAGTACTATGAATTTTATTTATTATATAAGTTGTCTAAATATAGTATTGTATTTCTTAAAATGGTGCAA
Source organism: Anisolabis maritima (assembly GCA_010014785.2). Lineage (NCBI taxonomy): Eukaryota > Metazoa > Arthropoda > Insecta > Dermaptera > Anisolabididae > Anisolabis > Anisolabis maritima. The sequence goes on along the minus strand of JAAAKE020080924.1, from coordinate 14,080 downwards.
AAAATACATTTGTTAATCAAAATAGTTATAAATAATCATACACGTAGTTTGGGTGGAGTTTAAAATTATAAAGTAGACACTATTTTTATTTTAAATATCAGTTAATCATATAGTAATTGATTGGGAAATAGAAGCTATAGTTATAAAATTGCTATAATAAGAAAAAAAAACCAATTCAAGTATAACTTGATTGAAAATATCCGGTACATTTTAAGAATTTCCTTTGGAAGAAGGTGGCACCAGGAAAGCGCCTCGCGGCGAGCTATTATTCTATTTTCTTACTTAATTATATATTAAAAAGCTAAAAAGTGTGCGTTTAAAGAATTTATTTATTATTCCAAGACCAAATTAGTAAACACCCTCCTCTTGAAATTTATTTCTTTTTAGAAATATAGAATTTGAAGGCTATATGAATAATAAATCAAAAATTTTATCTTAATATGTAAAATTTTAACTAATAATAGAAGATCAAAGCGACAGCTCAGTTGGTGTAGAATCATTGATTTTTGAATTTTTAATTCGTTCATGACCCTCATTTCAATATTTTATATGAACCTTCACAATTTTTTACCCCCTTGCCGTTTTGAATTTGTTAATAGACCAAAATTTTTATTCTCTCTGCCAATTATCTTTCAACTAATATTATTTTATTATTGTTAACCTAAAATATTATTTTCAAAATTGCTAATTTTTAAATTTTTAAAATGTTTTTAGATTGGAAAAAATTCATTTAATATTTAAAGGCTACAATGACAAACAAATAAAACTGTCAAATATATTAATAGTTCAACCAATTTTTCGATCACCTCTATATAACTTTCGTCTCAAATTCTTTCAATTCCAAAAAGTGAAAAATAAGACCGGGAAGGCATTCTTCCAATGAAGAGCCATGCAGCGGGCGAAGGCGGGCTACTATGTTATAAACGTGCATTTTGCATTAATATTTTGTATTAGTATACAGATTAGATCATTTAACTAAGAAGATGCTGGGACCTTGGGAAGGGATTAATTCCGAAGGCCAAAGAGTTAAAAAAATATTTCGAGAATTTTAAATTTATGTTAATTTTTCTTTATAAATAAAATTGTTAAAATAATATTATTAATAAAAATTTCTTTTCTTTGTCTTTTTTTTCCATTAATTGGTTTCAACATTAAAAGTTATAGACGAGAAATAGTGAAAACAAGTTGGGCAACTGGCCAGTCGCACAGCCTGACTCGTGATGAGGGAAAGATTGACAGAATTGATTACAATATCAGCCCGAGTAACTCGAGAAAACGTGATAGCTGACAAATTTGAGGTGGAATTACGTGCCCCAGTTGGAAAAAAAATCTATTTGGTTTGAAACTCATTTATTAAAATATTTTTGAAGCTATGACCCAGTCTCTTGGAGCAGAGGTGGCTTCATGATCTGAGAGCGATAAAATTTATTTAAATTATATTAGCTCTATGGACGATAATGATTATCATAAATATATAATATGTCTAAATGGCCTCTAATGCCAAAAAACAGACCTATCCGCTTGAATATGTATTAAATGCAGTGTTATTTTTTAAATAATTTTTTTATTTGATTTTAATACTAATAAATTAATGAAATAAACTTATTTATTGATTCCCTTCACTCACCCTGATTTAATTGTAGAAAATTTTTAATTAGGAAACTCGCATTCAAAAGAGTCTAATTTGATTCATAATAAGAAAAGAAACACTTTAATTAAAAATGAATTATAATTTGTTTTGTCTTTTGATCATTTACGAAATTCATATATCTTTTAGGCATGTGCCCCGCCTTCCCCTCTGACCCCAGGCTCTTTGAATAAAATCCTTGTTCTTTTCAATAAATATATGACCTAGACTTATTTACCATTCACTTCATTTGAATAAAAATTACTTATAATTTATTTTATCATATTATTAAACATTTATTTAGTTATAATCAAGTTTTGCCCTGTCCCTTTATAATCTAATTGATTTATGTATTAAATTGTATTATAAAAAAAAAAAAAAAGAATGTTTAATCGAATTTCTATTAAATATTTTCTTTTTTTATTTATTTTATGTTAAGTAATGTTTTCGAATTAATAGATTTATAATTTTCTCTCGGGATCCCAGCGTATCAGTGGCTTTGACCTAACGACCCCGATGCTGGGAGGACATTCTTTGGAACACGAGCGAGTGTTCCTTAAGATTTGTTTCAAACTGCGCAGAACAAATACTTTTCAAAGCAAGTAAACTATTAATAGCCTATATACCATACATGATGATGCAGTTCATTATTTATTCGGTAAAAAAATTGCCCCTGAATTTTGAAATTTATAATAAAAAAATCTGGTGTGACTGAAAACATAACACACAACTTTCTTTTAACTATATGGAGTATATATGAATATAAAAAAATCGGTCGCAAAAATTTCATTTAGAATAACTTTATAAAAAATTTATCAAGTTAAAGATGTCACAAGCTCAAAAATAGAATTTTTTTCTTCCATAAATTATCCATGTACTTTTCAATTAATAAAATAATTATGTGAATAAAATTTGCATAATCGAGAAAGATCAAAGGATGGATAGATTTAACGGGCTTTTTTTAACGCAATTAGTATTAATTCTACAATCTCCCTACAAATTGTTAATTTGAATGCCAGCGCAGCAGAAATTAATTAAAATCAATGATCTCTCAAGTGTTGCAAACAATAAATGACGTGATCGGAAAAAGGCAAGAAAAGAAAAAAAAAATCCCTCTTCATATTTGACCAATTTAAGTAAATTTAATTAATTCAAGATATAATAAAAAAGAGTAAAGCCTATATGACTATAAAAGTTCAAGAATATAATAAAAGATAATTCCATATAAAAATGTTCATTTTTTCTTCATTAGTAATTAATTATTTCCTTACAAAATTCAACTTAATAAATACTAAATTTTCTTCAAGCTGTAAGTTTATTTTATACAATTTCATTTAAAATAATTATAAAAATAAGAATATTGAAATAATATATGCCTATAGCATTTACATATATCTTTGTCAGACATTCAGAAATTTTGTGGCGCGGAACTAATTCAGAAACACGGAATTATAATCGTATAAATCTAAGTAAAAACTCATAAATTTAATCTTTGGGTAAACTTTCATTTTCTCTAGTTAAATTTTTGGTTAAACAAAAGAATCTATCTCTTAAGATAAAAATATATTGCGAGATGAGTTTGTGTTTGATTGAACAAAATTCGCGATCCCTGGACTCGAACCAGGATTGTCCTCTTTCGCGGTGGAGGTGGACGCACGGCCCAAACAAACACTACATCTCGCGCTCGCCTGAAGAGTGAAAATATAATTTAATAATCTATCTCTGATATAAAAGAAAATTGAATTGAGCATTCAATCGAAGATTATCATTTATAAACAACTATAATATAATAACAATTTAAATATAAGAATATATAACTCTTTCAAGATTGACACATAATATAATTTAAATAAAAAATATTTTTGTTAAAAAAAATTTGAAAAATATTAATTTTTATTAATATAATTGATGTTTGATATGATTGTTTCTATTAAAAAGTAGATATTTGAACTCACAAACAGTACAATATCCTATTTTATTTATTTAATTTCTTGATTTAATTGTTATAAAGAGGCCGTCCATCTTTCAAACTTTTTAGATTAAATTAAAATAGAAATAATGTATAAAAATTAAACTGAGAGAAATCACTCAGTCATCACTCAGACACAAATGAGACTGTACCAAAAAATAGCATTATTGTCGCTTATATATATAATTCAATTTCATACTGACCATCTTTGGCACAAATATAACTATCAAATGTAAGGTTTAATTTCACCTAATTCAATTTTGTATTTATTTAAAATAACAAAATGTATATTATATATATGTGGACTGAAGATGAACAAGTAAACCTCATTCAAAAGGTCTCATTTTTGAAGCTTTATTGAACACCCATTCCTGATCCTGACTTCTTCCCTATTATAATCACAACAACTCTCTTCTTTCAACAATAAATCATTTATTCAAAATTATAAATTAAATAAAAGATGTCACGTTAACCTGGGAAAGTAAAATCTAAATAGCAAAAGCTATGGCCAGTAAATAAGAAATATTCATTTGTAACGTTTTCTTATATTGATGAATATACAAATAGGGATCATTTGTTTTCGGAAGGGACTGTATCTGACCCGGAACTGCATCGACCAAGGGTTAAGGGCTTTCACTGATGAGCATGCGCAAAGGCCATCGATCGGCCAACCAGCTCCCTGCAAATGAAAATCCGCCATTTATTACCACCACCAGTCGCCATATTGCTCTGATTCAATTTTCTCTTCCTTATATTTTTTTTTTCTTGAAATTCAACTAATAAAAAGAGTTCATGACTAAAACATTTAAGATACTATCACTTAATTGGCAATTTAATTTATTTACGAGTATAATTGATTTCTGATTTTCAAACAAAATATATTCTTAATGAATAATGTAATTATGGCTTAATAATAAACACCGACACGAGCAGCTAATAAAAATACAAGACGCCATTCCTTTTAGTAAAAGCAAAGTTAAATATCATATGTTGACATTTAATTGAGTTAATTGTAGGAATCTTTCAAGAGTATCATATGCTAAGTAAATTGCCTTATTAATTCATGATTTATTTGTAGAGAGTTCTAGTAACGCCTAAAGAAAATATTAATCTTTGATTTTTTTAATATAAAAATTTTTTGTGCAATATGCCTCCACATCGCAAATCTCACTCCACCTTATTGAAAAAGTTTCCAGGTTAGAGTTGAATGAGGTGAAAAATGTGCTTTGAGAAGCTAAACTGCTTCCATTTAAGGTGAAACAAAGCAAGAGCCGAATGAGAGAGAGAGAGAGAGAGAGGGGGGGGGGAGCATTATTAAAAGTGCAGATGAGCAATTGTCCAAAGGAGACGACCTGTCCAACTTGTTTGGAGGAGAAGCCTAAAATTAATTGGTCCCCTAAAGCTTCAACATCTGCATCAGAAAAAAGTCCGTTTTCAAATTTAGTTCAAATTTATTATCATGCCAAAAGTGAAGCCCAAAAACCACCTAATATGGAAATTTTTCAAATAATTAAACTTCATTTTAGGCAGATTATAATCAACTATTCAAGCGCTTCACTAATATGGTGTAACAATTGTGCATTTGCTTTGCAAATATGAGTGTAAAAATGTGACAACGTCGACAGGTTCCTCGAGTTATTGATTGTTTTTCTTTCGTTTTTTACCAAAAATACTAAAAAAAAAAAAAAAAAAACCAAAACTAGCCTTTTTGGACTGAGAGTAAAAATATAAATTTTTTTAAAGAAGAGTTCTCAATTTTTTTTCCAATTTCTGACTAAATTTTCTATTTAATTTTAGCTTTTCCAGGGCAATTTCTCTCTATGGTTTTTTTCTTTTTCAAGGAGTCTCATTTTGATTATTGAATCCATTTCATGGATGTCAAGAGATTTTCAGCTGCTTGCTTGGCAACTTCATGCCTGAAAAAAAAACGCTATTAACAGTACAAGAATTAAAAAATCACCTTTTGGCATTGATTCCTCAATGGCGTAACTAACTCGATTTGTAGTGATCTGGCTAAGGTGCGTTTCGATCCTAGCATTAAAAAAATCAAATCCTGGCACCCTCGGGTCACGTGGCAATCTTGGAATTCAAAAAAAATAACTGGATAATATTTTCTAAAAGAATGACTTGCGTTTTTTTTCACATTACTTGTAATAAACAAAGGATCCATGTGTGCCGGCCGGTATGATTTAATCTTTTCGAATTGTTAGTTTATTAAAATTTTCTCGGAGACGAGGTACGCAAGGCCACCCTACAACTCAAGCAGCCATTTATAATACTAGAATCACATTCGAACATTATGACTCGGCCAATTAATTTAATTGACTGATGCGATGATCAAATATGAACCTCCGTAGCTGTACAAGATGAAGAGCCGCCAAACTAGTAGGCAAATTATATATTCTAATGGCATGAGAATTTATTTATCTATTAACAAATTGCTGCCGTTTAGAGTCGAGTCTCTTGCAGCTTGTTAATTAATAAATAAACAACTCAGAGAAATAGAATAAATTAATACTTTTTTTTGGCTAATTTATAAGTTTAAATTTTTCAAATATTTTTTTAAATAGATTTTAAAATTAAGATTTTAAATACTTATAACATAGAAAACAGAAGATGACCGGCTTTATGATTCAAGTAGTTGTTTCGGGATGAATGGCCAGGGTGAAATAAAGGCGAGAAAAAAAAAGAAAACAAACATCGGAAAAGGATGAAATTTAACAACTAGTCCCAAGAAGGCTTAAGAAGATATTAAAGTTTGAAGCGAATTCGCTCCTTAGGTGGTTATAAAAAAGGCCCCAATATTTTCAACCTGTGTGTGTGTGTGTGGAATCTTTTATTGTTCGATTCAGTCAATTTTATAAAAAGGCACTAAGGCATCTATGAGGTAAAATAAAAACGTGACTATCACATCCAAATTGGACTAATAATGTAAACTGTCGCTTTTACAAAAAAAAAAAAAAAAAATTGACATTTCTATAAGTTGATTCATTCAAAATGGACTTTGTTTAACTTCCTTTTTTTTTTTCTTCTTTCTCAAATATGGCATACCCTGATTAATCAAGATAGCTAATAATATATTAGTAATTAGTAGTTTAGTAAATGAGAGTAATTACAAGATATTCGAACTAATGAATTAATTAGAGATAGGGAGGCAGCAAAACATTCGCTCCTTTTATTAAACAACTTCCCAAAAAAAAAATATAAGAAAAACTTTATATGTATAAAGAAGAGTATGGATTATGATTTTGTAAAATAGAGTATAGCCTGAGTTTAATTTTATTAATAGCGAGGAAGTATATATTTCACTTAAATGAGTGCTTCTTTCTCTGAATCACCCTATACCAATCAAAGATCCTCCCATGCTTTTTAAATTGCCATGCCTTTAGAAGACGAGATGATCAATTAAATTATGCTATTAAAAAATAAATCGATATTATCGATTCTCGATAATTATCGATATTAGCGAATTATCGATTTTCATTATCAATAAAATTACATATTATTTTCCAAAATTAAAAAAAATATATTAATGGAAAAGATGAAGGTAATCTACATTCTTATAGTTCAAATTCTATATATTCTATATAATTGGTAGGTGGATTATTCATTCACATAAATATCATAAATCATCCATTTAATGAGAATTTTCATGATTTTATATATAATTTTCTTCAAAGAAACTTTATTTAATAATTGCATTTACTTTTGAAATAAATTTGTTTTTTTGAGAAAAAAAAAACATTTATACCAAAAGATATATTTATTTCTAAAAAGTTTCAAATAAGGCCGGTGCATGGAATTCATTGCAAAAAATAAATTTTTAAAAATTTTAATCATATAATATTTAACCCCCCCCCCCCCCCCGTGGGTTCGCATCCCAATAAAAATTTATTTAAACCAATTGGATACCAATTGTAAATAATATAATTTGTATTGTAAATATATATATTATATATCGTTTAATGTCATATGCCTCAGATGCTGAGAAGACTAAAAAAGAAAAAAATATTTGACTCCTAATCTATTTAATAACAAACTAGAAATGCCTGAAATAAAATATTTAAACTGAAACATAAAAAATTAATCGGAAAAATTTACAGCAAAAATGATTTGAGTCCAATTTGCATGTGATAGTCACGTTTTTATTTTTCCTCGAAGATGTCTTAGTGTCCTTTTAGAAAATTGATGGAATCGAACAATAAAAGATTCCATACACACACAGATTGAAAATATTGGGGGGGGGGGGCTTTTTTATAACCACCTAGGGACCGATTCACTTCAAATTTTAATATCTTCTTAGGCCTTTTTGAAAGTAAAGAAATTTATTACTCCTCTGATGGTTGAAATTCAATAATTTTCAAAATGCATATATCCGATTGGATTTCACCCAAAATATTGTTTAGTGCCCCTAGTAAATACTAATAAAATCGATTATTTTCGATATTTCGTTTTTTAATTTTTTTTCCCAGCAATCAATACATGAAAGGTTATACTCCAGAAGCTCAAAATTTGAATAGATTACTTTCTCTTAATAAAGACAGAGAAAGGAAAATTAATAAGCGCAATGGCGTACGATTGATGCATGAGTTAATATTTATTTTTCTTGTTCTTTATTTTTTCAGGGGGGCCAAAAAAAAATTCTGCAGGCGGTCACTCAGCATATTAGTTACGCTACTGAATAAGGGACTTGTATATTGGTGAATTAAGCGAATTTAAAACGAAATTTGAGACGCTTAAGAAATTCAGGCCGAGAGTATTGAGAATTGAACATCGTTACTTTTCCCACGAATTTTCTCTATCACCTTTAAGAATGTCTTTATTTTCTTTCAGAATTTCATAAAATAAATTTTTTATTTTAGACAAAGCTATTCATTGAGGTTTAGATGTAATTTAAGAGAAACTTTTTATTCATGTATAAATTCACCTTCAAGATTTTATCAGATACACACGTCTTAAGACCCTTGAAAGCATTTATATATACAAGATATCCAGTTCAAACTTAACAATTTAAGCTGAAAAACCAAAATATTTTCAAGGAAATTAGAAGTATAGATTTTAGATTTCTTAACAATTATACATCTTAATAAGTTATTATAGATTATGTATGCTGGTATATAAAGATTTATTTAAATTAAGAATTTTTTTCTTTTCTCTTATTTAAGAATTTTTCTGTCTATTTGAAATCGGCTTTTCATCAACATCTGAAAAAGAATTAACCCATAAATTAATATAATGTGTCGATTAGTTATAAATGGGGCTTCTTTCTGTTGCGGATATAAACACCCTTACACTAAAACACTCCGGCCCATTCATCATAATATATTAGTGAATATTAAGGATAAAGGTACACCGTGTACAATATTTACGCTGCCATCTAACCCGGTTAGATATGGCATCATATAGGCCATGGACTGGGTTTATATGCCATTATATTCAAATTAATGTAAATTTTTGGGAAAAATTCTTGATTGGGGGGGGGAAGGGATTTGTTACTAAAATGTATAGACATGTATAGAAAATATTGGGTCTACCGTTCTGTTGTTTTCTTTTAAAATTTAGTATAATACAAAGTTATATAACGGAATTAACGGTTTTTTTTTTTTTTTTTCTGAGGAGGGTCGTAGAAAATGTATAGAAAATAAATATTAATTTAAATGAATATTTATTTTTGTGTAAAAAACCGACAAAACTTTTCGATAGACTTAATATTGTTTTAAATTTTTCAATGAATGATTTTTGAACACAACTTTACTTTTTACTGAAAAACCTACACGAGGCTTATAATTTTTACATCTCTGTAATATAATGGCGAGTGTCGGGGCTATTTTTAATATTATATATAAAATATTATGATTTTATCATATAATTAGATCGGGATTAGTAATTAAGACAAGGTGGACTCGTCAGATTGATTGAGCGACAGATGTTCTATTTTCAAAATTATTGTTTCATAATACTGCCAACCACAAGAAGAAAAAAAAAAAAAAGATACCAATTATTTAAATAAAAAAATATGATGATAAAAATTAGCTAAAGCATTTATTTACATAAGTGTAAAATAAATCACTTTAATAAACAAAAAAGGAAGACAAGAGAATGATGAAAGAATAGAGAAAAAAACGAATAGATAAAAAGAAAGAATAACTCAATTGTGAGATGAAGTTGAAATTAAAAGTGTGAAAATAAAAAAAGAAAAAAAACGGAGTAGGAAGACGTCCTCGACGATGGCCTTCACGCAGACGAAGACGTCCTGAAGACGAAAGCTGAGCCCTCGGGGCGAATATCCGTTTCCCGAGGAATGTCTTCGATTTAGAGCTGAGCTGGTTTCATTTTCACTTTGTTATATAAGCCCAAAGGGTATCGTTTCTCAGGTGATAGTTGTATTCTTTGGATATAGGGTGTTTGTTCACCAACTGTTACATTTTTTTATCTGGATTTGATTGCACAGTCAAATGAAAAAAAGAGTAAAAGTGGCTAATAAATAAACTTTCCTTCAGCAAACGTTACCTTTTAATTTAGAATGTAAAGAGGATCGGACATCATGGCTTTAAACAGGAAATAATTTACACGAAGAAATTTTGAGATCTATTATTTTAAAAGAAACAAAATTGAATTCAAAACAAAAATAAATAATAAATAAATAAACAAAACAAATAATAAAAAGATAATAATATTTATTAATATCCTACTCCCCAACCTCAACTTTTTAGGCTCCGGAAAATTTTCAATATCAATAAAAAATAAGATTCACCGGTTAATAATAAAATCCACGTGTAAAATCATATATATTAATAAAAAAATATTATTAGTAGGAAAAAAGTAAAAATTTGATCATCATATGTAAAAAATTTTAGGTGGCAATTAAAAAATTTTAGGGAGGGTTCAAAATTTATATATATTTTTAAAGAGAGAAAGAGAATTGTAAACCAAAATATTTAATTTTGATATTAAATCCAATTGACAATTAAATTAAATGAGAATAATTTAAATTTTTAATCTCAGAAAGGACATGACATGCCTACATTTAATTGTCCTGGGAAGGGATTAGTGCCCGAAACGTCGAAAAGTAAATAATTTGCAATATTCAATGTCTCCTGTCTTTTCTGAGACTGGTTCAAACACCACATTTCATGTTTCAGTATTACATTTTTAACATTTAAAATTAACTCCTTTCATACGCCACTACCCTTTACAGGAAAATTTTTTTTTCAAATGCAGTACCTTTTCGGTTGGGTCGATTGTTGCCCATTGTTGATGAAAATGAGTTATAAAGATGAATAAAGATCCATTTAGCAGAATTTGCTATGCAAAAGACCAAAGGAGCAACTGAACGATATTTGGATCTTAGATTAATCACTCTCCGCCCTTTTCCATACTCTTTTTGAACTAAATATATATATATAGTTAATAAATAATTTTATTTTTATGGAAATTCCTTTAGTGAGTACATGGATGAAGATTGGTTAGTAGGATTTTTTCTTCGTTTTTTTTTTTTTTTTTTTTTCAGGTAATTTTAAAATATTTAACTAAAATATAACGAAAAAAATAACAATTTTTAGTATGAAATGGTATCCAAGAAAAGGGTAAATCAAAATTTCCAAAAAATTTCTAAATACGATCATTGAATAATTATCTTTTTTTTAATGATGCCCTATCTAAAATTTATAAAATAGAAAAAATTTAATATGCAAATTTTATTTAAATTATTCATTCAAGTTCTTGTATTAAATTGCATTATCTCCAAGCTAAGGTTAGTAATTATTAATGTTAATAAACGCAATGGCTATAATTATTAATTTATGATTTTTTTTGTTCGGAAATAAGTGACTTGTTTTACAAAAAAATTTATTAACGACAAAAAAAAAAAAAAAAGATTAAAAACGTAATCAACTCAAATAATATGTAACTAAAAAAAAATCACTTCAAGATGCCAAGTTCTGGTGACAGTTTTTTCAGATACAAATCGAAATAGAGAATTTTTAATCGAAGAATGTTGACTTGTTGATATATGCGTTCTCTAAAGTAATTAGACAAATTACGTTTTTTTTCTTGCTGGCTTGTATAATTGCTTGTTTGAAACTTCAGATAAAAATTGCATTATTTATTAAATGTAGAAAATTAATATAAAAATTTATTAAATAAATAACTGTCACATACTCTTTTAGACAAAAGTAATTTGTGCAAAAATCTGAAATCGGATTTATTTACTAACAGAGGGAGGTATAAAACAGAAAAAAAATTGAATGGAAATTGTAACACTCCATTTCCTCAAAACTGTCCTTAATATATAACACATAAAAGTTAACACTCAAGAGGGAAGTGAAAAAATATAATTGATATTTGTAGTAATTTATTTCGTGCTAAACATTTGTTAATAATCCATCCATGTGCGTAGAATTTGTAGAAAGTGATTGAAATTTATAAGATACTTAAAAAAGATTGCTCAATAGACGAAAACAAAACAAGAGGTATAAAATAAATGAAGTGTAAGGGATTTGTGGAGATAGGCATAAAAAGAAACGATTGACATCTGAGCATTGGAGGCGAGGCGACAATCCTCGTGAGGAACAAATTCGGAGGCCACACACATAGCGAAGAAACTAATTACATGGTGCAATCGAGTTTGGTGCTCTTATCAAGCATCACTTTGGGAAATCCAAGCTAAATGGCCAGCCCTTCTGTTCACACAATGAATCAACCCGGTAACATTTTAGGTCGATTAATAAAACTCGAATCGATTTTGAAAACGTGATGTATTTTTATTTAATTTTCGTTGTCTCGTCAATTCCTTGAACTATGAATGTGGACATGCTCTTTTCTTTACATATTCGACATTTTTTTTTACTTACTAATCCTTTTTTCAAAATAATTTAAAAATAGGACTTGCCCAGAGATGAGAGAGATATAAAATGTAACTCGATGAAGTTATTATAAATTAGTATCTTTTATAATACTTGGTAAGTAGTAGATCAAAAGACCAGAGTGGCCTTTCCACTTTAATTTAAAAAAGTTTCTCTACATCTACCAAAAGAGAAGAAAATTTAGACAAATATGCAAGAAAATAATAGCAGATGGAACGAGTTTTTACTTTTACTTACTAATACATACAATTTGAAATTTTTTATAATTTAATCTACTATACCCCTCAAAAAGTAATTGGACAACCTTCTGTATCTTATGTTTCGTCTTAATTAATGGATAAGTAGAGGACCTACATGAAATCTGAAAATATTAAATTTAATCATAAGTAGTATCATAAGCTCCTCTACTTATCCATTAAGACGGAACAATACATATTACAGGTCATTTTATTTTTAAGATTATGCGTGCATGCTAGTCCAAAATATTTATTTTCTTGTATATTTCCTAATTTGGAGAAGGATAATTTTTTTTAATAAATTATTTTTTATAAAATACATACTTTTGACCTAACATCCGTCCTTGTCCAAATAAGGTAATAGTCAAAGAGAAAAAAAAAGATACAAGAAAAAAAGAAAATTTTTATAGTTTTGAATAGTATTTAAAAGGGGTGGAGAGAGGGGGCAAAAGGGAAAAGTAGGGGTGGAAATTTTGTTTATTGGCTACTCCGTTAAATGCGCTGTTGTTGATGTTTGTTTTTTTTTTTTACAAATTTATAGAAGTTTCCAATTCCCACTCCTCTGCATGGCCTGACGATTTGAGAAAGAAAAGAAGAGCGAAGACATGGGATCCTCCGAAGGCGAGCCATATAGATAGTAATTAAAAAACGTGTACAAAAGGATACAAAAAGAAGAAAGTTCAATGGCCTGCCTTTTAAGAAAGAGATCCGAGTGCTGGGGACGGAGAATATTTATAAAAATATATTCTTCTATGATCATTACGTAGCCCATGTAATTGTATATAAAATGACAGAAAACATTATCTAGATATGCCAATTGGCAGAGAAATAACAAGTTGGCTCGATACCTGGTTGCGATAAGCATTCATTGCGTTCGACATAGATTTTAAAATAAGTATCGCTTACTCATTTGGTTTTGTTTTATCTCATTGAGAAAACCATATAGTACATGCATAAATAACTACGGCATTCCGAAAACAACGGTCCTTAGTGAGAGTGTTTATTAACGTAGATTGTTATGCATTGTTAGCAACAATAATGAAACCTAGTCTATGTTTCTAATATTAATATATATTATCAAAGACAGTTTTATTTAATGATTTATTAAAAGGCGCTTCGGAGGGATACAAAAAAGAATAAAAAAGAATTATTTAAGAAAATAATATAAATTTACTTCAAACAACAGAAAATCATAAACGAGCACGAGTTACTCAAGTTAATACTCGCATTTCTTCTGACCTATAATAATAATAATAACGCATCCTTTCTTTTCCTTTTCTTCATCAGCTCGCCTGATTTTACTCCTTCTCTCTCTCGCATTTATAATTTTCTTTGCCGACCCCGAATCACCAGAATAAGGCAAGAATGTAGAATTTAATAATTC
>JAAAKE020080913.1:4120-24121 GCA_010014785.2 Anisolabis maritima | reverse complement strand
GTAGCTAAGAGGAGGTAGGGAAATAATCAGAGACGGGAAAAAAAACATTTCGTATTTTCGTATTTGTTGTTGAGGAGCTCTTAAGCAATTAATCGAAAATCCATTAATGAATTGTGGGTTGCCTATCTTTCAGCAACGTGAATTTCTACACCCCATAATAATTATTAAAGAAGCCGTCTAAAATTAAATTCTTCTTTATATAAGCTACAACAAAACCCCGTTTGATTTTACACAAATTGAAAATTTAAAAACTTTAGGGGCAATTGCACTTTATATTCACTTAACACGGGTTTAGTATCACCGGGGCTTTGTTGCATTTCAAAGCTGAAGACAACTCTGAAATGATATCCGATTGATAACAAATTTTATGTATAAACATATCAGTTAATTTAACTCACTTTTTTTTTTACTATTCCAAAGAAACAATAAGTTTTTTCAGGCTATTCTTACCATCTTTGATGATAGTTGGGGTGGTATTTTTAAGAATTTTTATTGTAACCGGCAGGTCTTGGGAAAAATCCAGAGGTGATCAATTATTTTGCAATTATTATTGGTCTAAGAAATTTTTCGATATTAGTGTACCATTTATTAATAGTTGTGCATTATCTCAATGAACTGAAGAAATCTTTCCCAAATCGATCATTCTTTTATTAAGCTAAGAAGTATGAGAATTTTTTGTTCTGTTAATAAAAAAAGAGTCAATATGTTTACCTTGTAGTACATACCGATCAAACTTTCAATGGGGGAGGAATGAAAAATAATTGTTGCATTTCTCATTCGTGTGAATGAAGGACCATAAAATCCACTCTTGGTAATAAAACCATTCTTTTACAACATCATTTAGTCAATGAAGTTTTTTTATTTTAGAAGGGAAAAGGGAATCCTTAATTGCTTCCCTTAAATTAAACTCGGATATGTCCGAATTGAATCCTGTTTATTAAATTTATTGGGTATAATAACTCAGCTAGCATGGTATGGATATTTAATATATTATTACAACTGTAATTTTTGCTTGTTGAAATTAAATCGAAAAAGTTTTGACACTCTTTTTTTTCCAAAAATATTTATAAACTGACTATTGTATGAAAAAAGATATAAATTTATCTCGAGTTTCTCACAATTTTGTAAAGTAGTACGATCAACAAACACAAATCCAAGAAATTTGTTCGTTGTAGAAACAATAAAGCACGAATTAATTTCTATACTTGAAGGTAAATAAATGTCTTATTCAAATTCTTAACTAAATTTTTCTATAGGTCTTTGAATTCCATTCTTTGTCCCTATTCTTCCATAACTCCTACAATGGCATCTCACCTTTCCCTCTTTTGTGATTCTAGAAAAGAGGGAAGGCCTTTTCCCTCCCTTGGAATTTTAAAATCGGCTCGACTAATATTTCCACAATTTGTTATTTAAAATTTTTTCGATTTTTTTGTTTGTTATTTGATAAGTAACTCCCAAAAATATTAGTATTTTGTCTCATCTTTTTTTTATTTTATCAAATATAAGTTATCTCGGCGACCCCCGATTTAAATATTTCTTTTTTACTTTTTACTAGTTTTACCATTTGTTGATTATTGTAATAAAAAATTCATAAAATTCTTAGTGAAATTATTTTTCGATTAGTTAAAACTGTAAAATACATAATATGATTATGAATATTAAAAAGTAATTTAGTATATAAACATCTTGGTGTTTTTAAGGTCACTAAATTTGAATTTAACTAAATATATTTGATATTTGTATTTCAAAAAAATCTGTTGTGGCCACACAACTTTTTTTTTTTTAATAATATGGCTTCTAATAATCTGCCAGAAATAGAAACAAATTTTCTAAATCATATTTTTAACTTTAACGAGGAAAATAAAAAAAAAATTATTGAAATCGAATTTGAATAAACAACACAGGACGAAAATTATCTTTGATGATGTCTTAGATTTGATATACTTCGCTTAAGAGAATTATTTTTTTTTTTTTTTTTTTTTTTTTTTAATTTCAGAGAGTATTTTTGTTTTGTAAACTCATTCGAAAGCTATATATTTCTCTCTCGCCCCTCTTGAGACAAGTTGAAACTATACACTATAAACTGTGAATTATTATACATATAATATGTAGCAATGCACTTTCTCTTACCTATTAAAGAATTGCGATCACAAAAAAAATCAATGTAGAGATTTATTTTTAGGTCTCTTCGGCATCTGAGGCCATAGATACCAATAAACAATTACAAATAAATTTTAGTTTCGATATGTATAATCCAGTTATATTTATTTATACCAATGATTTAAGTTTTAAAGAAATTAATTTTCTCTTTACTCAGTTGAGCTGAGTACTACATTTTTTTTAAATCATAAAAGCAGAAAAGCGAATTGTTACAATAGCTACTAAAAAAAAAAAAAACTATTCATTTAACATCCAATTCATAGTTCAGAGAGTAGATATGAAAGAGGCAAATTCGAAATCAACTAAAAAGATCTACTTACTTTACTTGTGATTAATTGCTTTCATTTGAAGGAACTTGTTTCAGATTCAAGTTCCAAAATATAATGAATTCAAGGAACTCGAGGACTAGTTACTTCCAAGCCATGCATAAAGGGCTCGCAATCGAAGGGAGAGTCATTCGCTACCCGTCTGAATCGACAAAATTTATTTGAATTAAATTGGATACCATTAATAAATAAATATAAACAAATACCGAAAATCTTTAAAAAAATGGCCTATGAAAATAAAAAAATTCTGACCAATTAGGACTAAATAAACTTTACGATTTTTATTTTATTTTTTAATTTATTCTTGTTTAAAAGTATTTTCAAAGAAAGATAAAGGAAGAACATAAAGAAATCATTGCCAACCTAAGATAAAATAAAAATCTCTAAACTTGGAAGTTCAAATGAGGTGAGAATGAAAAGGTTTTTGATTCAATGCCAGATGAGAAGGACTATAGAAAATCATCTTATAAACATTTTTTTTTTTTTTTTTATTGAGAGAGAGACTTTATAAATTATTCAAATTCGTATTCAAATTTTTTATTATTATTATTTTTTATTTCAAGATTGCCTTCGTTGGTTTTAAATTATCCTGTCCAACCATAACCCATTCCCCCACTCCTTTTTTTTATTATTTCCGTCCAAACCTACATTTCTTTCACAATATTTTCTTCTTTTGTCATTTCAGACCACTATACTTCTTTTCTTTATATCTATAGATATATATATATTCGCCCCTCGTTCTTTTTTCCCCCTTCAATCAGAGAGAAAGATGGGGGGGGGGGGGGAAAGTTTGAGGGCCACGGCTTCGTAATCATTAAAGCCTAAACCAAACACTATACAAAGAGGTCAAAATTCATTATTACTCTATGACAAATACTAATAACCAATCTGTCATTTGGTATTAATCTTGTTGCATGTGTTGATGAACGTAAAATTATTCATCTCATCTCCCCTAATTCTCTCCCTATTTTTAGAAAAAAAAAAAAAAAACTAATCGAAATAACTGAATGTCCTTCAAATAATTAAATATAAAAAATGAAATTGTAAAGAAAATAAATATTGCTTCTTTATTAGAAGTAATATATTGAGTACTTAAATAAGTTTCCGGCATTTTTTTTTGAAATGTAAGATTTTATTAAAATAGAAGAATATATAAATAAATCATCAAAATAATTTTCTGTTCTTAGCTATAATACGTATTTTGCTTCTTTTCAGGAAACCCTTATAAATCATGGAATTTTTAAGTATATGCATTACTGCTAACAGTATCGATCTAACAGTGCCGGCGGAAACATATTCAAGTACTCAAAAAATGAAGTGACCAGCATTTAACAAACCATCCTTATTAGAATACAAAGTTTTTTTGTAAATTTAATAATCAATTCAAGAAAAACTGCTTTCTTTCGATTTTATGATATGAACAAAAAGTTGACGGAATTAAGTAAATAAATAAAAGATATTAAAATAAAAGATATTGATAAAAATATGTTTCTTGAATTTATTCCTCCATGATAAAAAAAATTTAAATAAAATATATTAATATTAATTTATAATAAAGTTAATCAACCCAAATAGAAATAAATAATATATTTTATATAAATTTTAGTTGTATTATAATATTCTTAAAACCAAATTAAGTAATCTAGTATGAAATTAAATGGTCAGATTGAAACAATTAATATATATGATGAAATAATTAAACATTATTAAAACTCATATGGAGTAAAAGGAGGGGAGAACATACCTTTCAATTGTAAATGAATTCTCCTTTAAAAGAAAAATAGTTTCTTAGCCTCTTTAAACCTATCCAATATAAGGAAGTGTATCTATCTATTTATGCCACTCCAATCATCTATGATGCAAATCATGAAAAAGTCCAGGAGTACACAAGTAAATAGGCTTTGGACATCAAATGATATCAAAACGTGATCATTTGGAATAATACCCTTTAATTTTTCTTTTGCCATTTTTGCATTTAAGACTTTTTATTCCTCATCGATGGTAATATTTTTAACAATCCTCATCTAGGCATTGATTTATTAATTTGAATATATATATATAACCGTAACTTTTTGTTATATTTTTTAATTAACATTTTAAAAGCATTTAAAAAAAAGTTCATCACAATGGAGGAAGGAGCAGAGAGGTGAGAACCCTCTATACTCTCAAATTTGAGACGTTTCGGCACTGGCTTTTTTTAAAGTGCCATCATCAGCAACTCATTATTAAAATGAAGCCCAAACTTGAGAGATTTAATATCGTGGAGGCTTATCACCTCGCTGCCTACTCCTTCCTCCATTGTTACATAAAAACATTGCTACTTCTCATCCTGTAAATGATATCGACATTTCAGATAATTTTCTCCTTTAAACAGAAACAGAAACAAACATTCATTGACTTTTGATAAAAATAATTAAAATTTTTTTTTTAATTCAACTAAAAGCGTCTCAAGCGTGGCTTTTTGATCATATTTTAAAAATATATTTCTAAAGTTCAGTTAATTAATGATTGCTGATTCAAATATATGAATTTTTGCTTTTATAGAAATTTTTTTTAAATATCATTTTTTTTTTTATTAAATGAAAAAGTCCAACTTTTTTTCGACGAAATGATGTTTATATTATATATTACTTTCAATTTTAGAGATTATATATTATTTATTAACTTTATTTATTCGATTAAAAATTTTTTTATTAAATATTTGTTAAAATTTTTTTCTATTTTCAGAGAAAAAAAAAGTTTATTAAATATATTTTTAAAAAAATTCTCCAATTAAATGACACTCCGAAAAGTGTTATTATTTATTTTTTTATTTAATACTCTTTTATTTACTGATTTTTATAATGATTGATCAAAAAAGAGAAAAAAAATTCGCCTCGTTAAAATTCACAACTTCTCTCTTTCTAAATGTATAAATATATATATAAACTTAAATAAATTAGATTAATTTATTATTGAAACGGAAAAGTTTTCAGTTGTCGTGGAGAGAGAGAGAAAAGTAAACGTCCGTTGAGTGTATGGAGGAGGAGTAGTGGTAAAAAAAAAAACGTTTGCGAGCAGAGAGGCGTGCAATAGGTTTGTTTCCGGGTCGACGAATTCGTTGCTGTCCCAACCAGAACAACTATGAGTGGGATGGAGGATCTCCTCCCATTGCTGGCCACATCAGACCACCCCGGAAAAAAGGCGTTTTCCTCCTCCGCCTCTTCCTATTACTACTACTTCCACTACTTTTTCATTCATTCATATAATTTAGCCTCACTTTCCAAAGTCTCTCTTTTCTCTTGTATCTAAGCAATTAAACGTATCACAATAAAATTTGGAAGGAATAATAGAACTTAAATAAAAAATAAAAAGAATGGATTAATTTTTAATTTATTGTTGGATATAAATTTTTACTTGTCAAGAAAAAGATAAATGTTTTAAAGTTGCTCAAATTAAAAAGATATTATTATCCTGGGGGCTCTCTCGGAAGGTTAGGATATTGTAATCTAGAAATTAACCGAACCTGAAATACCATTTCTATGTGTGAGAATGTTACAAATTGACACCCAATCTATAAAGACTATATTTATTCAATGTTAAACATAACGTATTTTGACTAAAATCGGTCATGTGACACTCTTTTCATGTCTTTTTTAATTAATTTTTTTTTATTTCAGCGATTTTCCATCTGTGCTACCGGTACAAGAACGCTGCCCCGAACCAACAATAACAAAAATATATAAAATTGATGAGAAAATATTGTTCTTTTTTATTTTTTTTTTAAATTTTAGTTATCGGTATACACTCTTTTTGTCTAACGTTTATCTGGAAAGTGACTTTGTGCCATAAGAACTAGTGGATTACACGTTATGTAAAATGTATATATATTTTGCTTAAAGTAGTTAAAGCCCCCTAAAGATGTTTAATTTTTGTAATTTTGTAATTTTTTATTTCCAATTTAGTTATTTATAATTTTTGATAAAATAATATGATGATGAAAAAAATAATTCTAAATTTAATTTTAATTAAATACTGTTAATCAGATTTTTTCAATAATATGACTTTTGACATTTTAAGAATTTTTGTCTGAGTCCAAAAATTAGTTTGGCTTTTGGAAGGATCAACTCACTAAAGGATTTTTTGATTCATTGCTCCCGAGTTCCTCAGCATTCACAGTTATTAAATTAGAGTAGAAATTAACAACTGAGCAAGCGTGCTCTGGTCTTCTGATCTCTGGAGTAATTAATCAAAAAATTTGTAAGTTTATTCTTTGGGTTGCCCAACCCCCACCAAACACAAACGAATTTATTCATCCCAAAGAATTGCAATTGGAATCACGCGCGTTTAGAGAGTCATTCTAAATCATAGTCAGTACTTTCTCTCTTAGAAGGAAGGGTTCTTATGATTGATTAGAGGCGTTATATCTCTGTCCCTTGATTTAAATTTCAATCATATTAGATACCAATTGATTTAAATAAATATGAGGGATTAATAAGTTATCATATAATTTATAAATGTCTAATGGCCTCAGAAGGGAAAAAGAGAAAAAATATTGAGAGGGTATAATTGGCCTTAAGATATTTTTTGCAGGGGGCATAATAATATATTTATGAATATTTATTTTTCAATAATTTTCATTAAAATATTTTATTTACGCTTTTTATGACGACGTTTCGACAACGATTCTATCTTCATCTGGTCTTTTTTCGTATAATCACTTTAAAAAATTACTGACAAAAAGTTTGATTCGATTCCTTGATGAAAGAAACCATAATCGCTGTCGAAACGTCGTCATTAAAAAGCGTAAATAAAATAAATTTTAACAAAAAGGCTGCCCATCTATGCAAAATTAAGATTTATAAAAAATTTCTATTAATTATTTTTATGAAAATAAACTAGTGATAATAATATTAAATTATAAACAAAAATTCTAAACGGAAAATATATTTGCTTTATTTAGTTTCTAGAAAATCGATTATTATATATAATGAATTTAATTATTTGAAATATTAATAGATCATGTATGTATATCTATATAACAAGAGTTAGAATTTGGAACATGAGAGAAAGAGGATTGGGCCAATGATGTTGATGATGATGATGGTTAGTGAGGGCATTGCAAGCAAGCGAGTGAATTAATAAACAAATGAATATGCTCATTGGGAATTATGAGACCAACCGATAGATGATGTTTCCATCAAAAGATAAATAGAAAAAGAGAAATCAAAATTGGAAATATCTGGGAAATTTACATTTATGTAGCTGCTTATTTTTAGTTGTTTTTTTTAATAAATAAGAGAATTTCTTAATTTGCCTATATACAAATTAAATAGATATTTTGGAGCCAAGAGAAAAGGCAAATGAAAACAACAGATATAAATAAACCCTTTATGTTATACATATGAACTACTGGCGCCAGTGTGCCTATTTACGAATAAACAATGCTTTAGGCAGTATTCTTTCTTATCCATTAAAACATGAATACTAAGCCCATCTCATGTTTTAATAGAGGTGGTTTTTTTTTTTAATTTTACTGGATAACCCATAAAGCTTTGTTTACATGTCAATAAATACACTGGCGCCAATAAAAAACATGCATATTTAAACCCTTTCTGGCATGTTTTCTACTGGCACCATTGTATCTATTGATATATAAACATTGCTTTATGCATTACATTAAAATTATCTATTCAAATATGAACTGTGAATCCGACATAGGTTTTATTAATATTTAACATTTATGTATGAGGAATTTAAATGCGAACAGACTGATACCTACGCTCTTGACTGGATATCAATTGATTTAAATAAATATGCCTGGATTATTTGTATCGTAAATAAATATAGTATATATCATTTCATGTCTATATGGCCTCAGATGACAAAAAGACAAAAAATGTCTATTTCTAGGTAATAGTACCAATAATTAATATATATCAATAATTTAAATAAAAATATTAATTTAAATTAAAAATATGGACGGGTAACGATTATTGTCAAATTTATATAAAAAAGTTTTACATTTTTTGGATACAGAATTATATCCTCACTCTAGGTGAATAGCAGCCATTTTCCTAACTTTTTTCGTTTATGAGTTATAACGGGGCAAAAGCGATGCACTTTTCGTGATATCGTAAATTCTCACTTTTACCTTCTTTATGAAGGGATAGACGTGGATCCACGCCAAAATTTATCTTCGACCCAAAAGGATAAAAAAAAATCATCGGTAAAAAAAATATTTTAAGTTCATTTCCGTAAGCATTATAATTTCGCTCGCCTACCTATCAATCAAGATCCATTTTGATACCATTCCCAACTTAATCAAGTTAAAAAAAATAGTATTTCCAAAAAAAAACTTCTCTATTTTTTATTTATAATAATAAATATTCATAAATTAAATGGTTTTTTGGAATATTCATTATATGTTATATATTTATAAATGTAATAATATCAACAGAATAGTAGAGAATAGAATTAAGTTTAAAAAATGTATAAGAGAAACATTTTTCTTTAACTTAAGCCTAAAAAGTGATTGGTTGTTCAACTAAGAGAGAGAGAGAGAGAGAAAAAAAGGAGCTTTTCTCTAAAAGGCATAAAAAAGAGCAAAATATATCCTTATATCTTAAATATTATGGGGGAAAAGTAAAGTAAAAATCAGCAAATGGGGGAGGTGGGGGGAGTGCGAGTGTGGGAGGCCCCCAAGTCGAATGCTTGATAATTTTTCATGCGATTGGGGCATCGATTTTGGGTGGGTGGGTGGTTAGGTGGTTGGTTCACTTCTCGTCCAGGAAGGCGCCACCGATCGGGCGCCAACAAAATTTGCTAGAGAAATTTGCAAATAGTATGATTAATTAATAGAGTTCAATTGGTCAAAGTACGGCATGGTCCGTGAAAAATGAACAGAAAATATGAAAAATTTTGTGAATTAATTCGAATTCGAAAATAGACGAGAAGAATGTCACGAGAATTTCTTATTTAATGAATATATAAAATTCTCCTTTTTATTACTTTGTTAGAAGAAAATTTTTATTTCTTACAGTCTTTTAATTAAAAATATAAAAATTTTCCCAATATAAAATTTGTTCAAAATTATGTATAGAACAATTTGGCATATGAGTATTTTTATGCTAAAATTAATGTTTGAAAAATATGTTGATTTTCCGTGTTGTTCAAACATCAGACGAAGTATGACTTGGGCTTAAAAAGTTGATATGTTGTTTTTTGATTAAAAGCTTATATATAATTTTTGTTTCAATTCGTCAAGTCAATCAGCTAGGGCTCACTAACCCATGAAATCTCGTATTCAAAAAAAAAACTTACGATTAGACTTATATATAATCCTTCATATGGCATAAGAAAGCAAAAACTTGGCAATAAATGACATTTTTTTTATAATTTTAATTTTTAGTGTTTTATTGTTTAAGGTTGGATTTTTTAATAGATAATTTTAATGGGTTATGTGTAAAGCATTGTTTACACGTTGTTATATAAGCATGTTTTTTTCTACTGGCGCCAGTTGAGTTTATCATTGTTTATATATCAATAAATAAACCATCGCTAGTAAAAAACATGCAAACTTTATACTGCTTCTAATGCTTTAAGCATTACGCATTAAAAAAATAAGATGTGTCCCTTAAGAAAATTATTTCTTTTTTTTTGAGTTTGAGGATGTAAAGAGTACAGCAGCCTTTATTATAATAAAAATGGTTATTATTTCACCCATTTCGCATCTAATAGTGTCTTCTTCAGGTCTCTCAGGCGTTAGAAATCATTTACAAGCGATAAAAAGCGCTCTCACATAACAAAATCTAAGATAAAATATTCACATTCTTTAACTATAAAATTCTAGTCTTCAACAACCATTATTTAAATAAAATTATTACTTATTAACTAGAGAAAAATTTCCTGATCTTTCTTGTTATGAAGAGAAAGGTCTTAATTAAATAAAACCATTTAATTATCATTTTTTATAATTGAAGAATTCGAGTATATTTCATATCATGAATACCAAAAAAGTGCGATATTCCAAAATATTGCAAAGCTCTTTAGTAAATTAAATTGGGGTGGGGGGAGAGAAAGAGGATGATTGTCAAGGTGTAAATAAAATGGGTATAAGAAAATTATTTTATATTAAAAATGCTTTTTCTTATCATTTCAAATGGAAAAAAAAAATTACTTTTCAGTAATTAGAAACATAATGCATATTTGAGAATTAATAAGGCTCACATTGATGAATGCGACTTTAAATATCGTCCGTATTTTTATCATGGAAAATATTAATGTTTTCGGTCTCTGGGCTCATTAGTCCCCTCTCCCATATATTAAAATTAAATGAGTTATTTATTTATCACTCGCCAATTGAGAAAATTAAATCCCCCCTTCCCCCTCCATAGTTTTTGGAATTATTTATAGGATTAATATCCTCAATTCTCAAAAATTAAAATGCTTAAAGCTTAATATTTGAAGATAATCGACCCAGGGGGGGGGGGGGGGGGGGGGGGGGGAAGGAAAAAAAGAAAAAAAAAAAATATATATGTAAAAAAAAGATTATAAAAAAAAAAATTTTAAAATTTTTTTTAAATTATTTAAAAAAAAACTGTCTATAATAACAGGTGTTGACGGCAATATGATATTAATTTTCGGCTAGATACATCAACGGGGGAGGAGAGGTGAAGAGACAAAATGAAAGAAAATATATATATATGAAAATAGTAGATTCATATAAGCAAAATTTTAATATTTTTGACTAATTTGCAATGAAATCCTTTCTGTTAAAAGAATTTAGAGATTTTTTTTTTTTTTTGAAGGGAGGAGGGCAAACTACTATGTAAGGTAGTTTAGTTATTCGCATGAAATTCCCAATAAACTTGACAATTTGTTTCCGCCTATTTTAAAACAAATTATCATGGTATATATAAATAAACTGGTATGGCCACCATAAAACGGACTGTGCTGAGAAAATTCAGTGAACATATTTATAAAATTTCATATATATAAGAATCAGATATTGAAATCTCAATAAGATCAGGTTCCTCTAAAAGACAAGATAGTTTACCGATGTCATTTTATTCCTTTTCCCTATTCATTGCCAAGAGTAAATAGTCATTTATTTATACGAATCTATTTCAAAAGGTTATCAAATTGAGATTTTATATCTGAAGCTTAAAACTTGATTTGAGTCAAAAAAAAAAAAAACCTATCCATGTTCAAGATTCTCGTGTGTAAGCATTAAAACATATTTGATATTTATATTATGAATGTTATTTCTTATAAATATAAATAAAAGTTGATGTATACAAGTAAAAATGATTGAAAATAGATGTAAAAATTACCAAATGAAAACTGCTATGAAAAGAGAAATTGCAGAGCGACGTGGAGACAACTTGATCATAGAAGCCTCTTAAGCTGACTAAAGAAGCAATACCTGACCTGACACGTCTGGACCGCTGGCGCTTTGAACCCAAGGTGTGGAAGGGAGGGGAAATGTCAGCGGAGAGGGTTAAAATCCTAGAAAAAGAGAGATGATTATATAATATCAACATGCTACCCTATAGACTTTTTTTTGGCATAGTTTCTCATTAATAAAGCATAATGATAATAATTTCTCTTTATTAAATTGAGATCAAATGAATATTTTAATAAATATTAACGACCTATTAATTTTATAAATATAGGTAATAATAATAAAATTTATTTTTAGATGTTTATTAATATCAAAAGTTATATGCTCCCAAACTCTTGCGCACTTATTAAAATAATAATAAAATACGAATAAATTCATAGAAATTATTGGACTGTTTTATTTTCTTTTTAATAATTCACAAAAAACCCATATTACTGTTATGAAGTGAGACAAAACACACATGGCATAAGTAATAGAGTGGAGACGGGGGGAAAGAGTCATGTCTTTTCCCTCTCTTATATAGGCCTACAAAGAAACTGGAAATGGGTTCTTTAGACATGAAATGATGTTTCATGTCAATGTTTTAGAGTGATGAGGAATAAAAATGGAATAGAAAAAGATAAGTCTTTGCTCGGGTAACTCATGGTTGTCAGCCAGCCACTCAACAAATTTGACACCCTGAGAATCAACATTTTCTAAACTACTAAAGAAAAATAAAATTCAAAGATAATAATTCTCCTCAGATATCATAAATTCTTAATTCGTGATTATGTTCATCTAAGGCCTATCTGACAGAAGAAAGATTATCTCGAAATATTTAACTTAAAATATATAAAAATCTGGCTAATGCCCTTTATTCGTATAAATAAAATACGATCAGTGACAATATTTTTTTTTGGTTTCCAAAAAAAGGCACCAATAGTTTACTGTTAGGGGCGGACGGACTTTCATTTATAACGTATAAAATGGCTTCATTTAAAATTTTAATTCGCATTGGAACTTATAAATAATACAAAGAAGAAAAGGGAGATGAGAGAGAGAGGGTGGGAGTGGATTCATGGTACCCAGGGTTTCCCAATTAACTCTCCAGCTTGAGTTTTAATTTATTGCTTGGCACCCGTCCGGTTATCGGGGAAAAGGGATGATCGGGAAAACATCCACTCTGGAATTTATTTAAATTTGATAAAGTTGAAAAAATTTCATTTGAAATTTGGAAAAGTATTAACCCTTTAATTATGAAATTTGATTTTACTATCAGTCAGTTTACTAAGCGAGATATTGAAATTATTCCAATTTTGATGAGCACGATTTAATAATTAACGACGAATCAAGTGATGGTATCTGTCCGTAGGTCTGTGGACAGTTATAAAGTTATATTCGGTTGAAAGGATTTTATAAAATTTCATATTTAAAAATAACTTCTGGTACCGATCCAACTAAAAGAAATCCGTGTTTACTGTGTATTTTAGACGGAAAAATCTTGAGATAAAAAAAGAGTAATTTCTAACTTTTATTTTTATATTTTTTGTTAGGACAATTCAAACTTTAGAAAAAATTTCATCAGGCTAATTCCTATAAGGAAATTTTAGGGCTACACAATTTATTTATTTTTATTATTGTGCTCTTCTCTCATCAATCAGTGTCAAAAATGGCACTGTGATTATTTTAGGAAGAAATTTTCTTGGAATTACAAAAAATAAGAAAATAAATTAAATAAATCAATCAATAAAAATCCTAATAAAATCCATAATTCCTCCAAAGTTTGTCCTGACCTTTTCCCTACTCTCTCTTACTCTTCTTCCAGGTTGCATGTATTGTATGTTCGACCTAATACTTCCATATCCCCAAAAAAAATTACAATAAGGTGGATCCCAGTTTCCTTCCTCATGAGATGGAATTATAAAAATCTTTACGGGACATGAACCTGCATTGGCTTCATGGAAATGGAATATGCTTAGCTGCTCTCGGTTACCATTTCACTTACATAATTAATTTCTATTTTGTTTTATTATTTATGGAAATATAGGATTATCCTTTCATCTCAATAAGAAAAGAGAAAATATGCATTCTTTACAAGCTGGAACTTTTAAAATGAATGAGATAAATTAAAAAAAAAAATCTCGAATTCTTGATACTCACTCAAGCGCAAGTAAAATGTGAATTTTTCGGGTCTAATTATCTAAATACATTAAATTAATTACACTGGAGTGGTGTAGTAGCAAACGAGGGTAGATATGTGAGCAAAAGAAGGTGAATGTGATTGTATAATTCATCATGATAATCCAAGTAGGAGTTAACGCTCCGCTCACCCTTCTCTCATTCCATTTGAGAAGAGCAAGAAGAGGGAAAAAGACTTTTTGATCTTCTAGAATTAATTTACTACATACCAAAAAAATAATTTTCTTTCTAATTATTTATCACCTCATTAATTATAATAATTCATTAAGAAATGAAGAGGAATGTGTTTTGATTTCGAAACATTAAACTGCTGCCAAACTGAAATGTAATTTATTTTTTATGATAACAATTCTATTTTGATTCTGATAGTATTTTCAGTTAATGAATTATATATGAAGAAATAGTATTCGTCAAAAACGTAATGATAGTTTGGTATTTAAATTCGATTTATTACTTTTTACAGTAAACTGTAAATAGTTAATAGAGTTAGTTAATAAAAGAGAGGAATTAAAATCGAACTCCCTTTAATACCTATAGATGGCTACACAAAGAGGATTTTCTTAATTGAAAATATTAAGATGTCAATATAACTTTTTTCCTTTTAAAAGAAGTAAATTTAACTTTCTTTGTCAATATTCGTCAGATAACATCGGAGGAACAAATCTCGTTTCCTCCGACTCTCTTCCCCCATTTTTTTTTCTTTTTTTTTTTTGTACTCTCTTTATTGTATTGCTCGAAAAGCTATAACAGGTCCCAAAGGATTTAAGGTTTCCGGATTCTCTCCCTGAGTCTATATATTAAAATTGCCATTTATTCGTTTGGAAATGTACAAAAAAAGGCTAAGGATTTTTGTAAATTAATTGACAATTAAAACTTTTATTTCAAGTTAAATTTAATGCTTCATCTATATAATTGTAGATGGTCTATTTTTAATGATTAACAGAATGTGTTTTTAGTAGGCGGAAAAATATAAAATTAGAAATATTTTACGGGTTTTATCATAACCATGAATTAGTTAAATGCATATATCAATAAAAATTGACAAATGTATACCTACAAAATCTTAGTTTTTATATACTTATTTTAGGGTTATAGTAGAGAGTCTGAATCTTAAAGAAATAAGTTTTTTTTTTAATCTTTTTGTCCATTTAGATTCTGTCCTCATTTATTTATATTAATTGGTAGCTAATATAATATAAATAATTTTTTGTCGGTAAGATCGGGAGCTGAACCATTGACCTTTGGTATATGAAGAGAGACCTCTTCTATCTTTGCACCAAAGGATAGGGCAGAAATAAGTTAGAAAATATTTTTTTACAACAATAAAAAGAGAACCATAAAAATTAAAGATACTATGAATTTTTTTTATTATTGCAAAAAGAAAATAACAATATATCAACTTATAGCTAGTGGCTGAT
Organism: Anisolabis maritima; assembly: GCA_010014785.2. Classification (NCBI taxonomy): domain Eukaryota; kingdom Metazoa; phylum Arthropoda; class Insecta; order Dermaptera; family Anisolabididae; genus Anisolabis; species Anisolabis maritima. Next base: position 8,654 of record JAAAKE020080913.1, on the reverse strand, counting down.
GACCTTTCATTTATTTCTTTTGAAAATAATCGTCACTCGAAATGTAGAAAAATGAAATGAGCTTTTTTTTATTTAATTCTTTGAGAGCCTTTACTTTCCACATTATAATGACAGCGATCAGTAACAATAATCGAGTAATTTTAATTTTTTTTTTTTTTTTTTTTTTGCTTTTTAACTGTTTTCGCATTGTGGAAGTTTTATTTTTTAGTATTTTCGGCATCTGAGACCATATATGAGATTATATTGAATACTTGTTATCCAGGCATATTTAGTTATTCCACTTAGTATCCAAATGGTTTAAATAAATTTTTCATCGGACTGCCTGGGCCCCTTGGCTCAGGCACGGGATGAGGAAGTTATATAGACTTTCAAATAATTCAATTATTATTTATTTTTATACTGTTATCAATTATCCAAAAAATATATGTAATGTAAATTGGCTGGGAAATCCACTTTTCTTAAATATATTATACTGAATAGGAATATTTTTACTTAATAAATTTAAAATTAAGTAGAATTTAAAATAGGATGAAATAGATGTGAAAATAATGTCTCTCGAGGGAAGGAGAAGGGATCGGTCAAGTGAGGGATGTTGTGGGTGGCTGATCCGCAGCTTGGAAAATACTCCAATTACAAAAGATAATATAAGATTTCGAAACGAGACAAACAGGAAGTAAGGGACAAAAATAAGTTTTCCAAAAATTTTTAGTACAATATTATTCGACCCGGCCGGGAATATAATCTAAAATTTTTCAAATCGGCAAATAGTAAATACATTTTTTGTCTCAAGACATCACATGTAGGGATTTCTCACGTCACCATCATCTCTTACCCTCTGCTGTTGTTGTTTTGTTATGCTAACTAAGGGAGGTTGCTGCACAAACACGATATCATTAACTCGATAATTAACAATAACCAGTGTGTGATTCTCTCTCTCTCTCCTCTCTGTGATTGATTGAGATTCGGCGGGAAGGTCCAACAACATATGAAAGACAAAAGAGCAGCCGGGCAAGTGTTTAGAACCCTTCTCTTCGTTGCATTAATCAAAATTAAAGTCGAATTTGATACTTTAAATAAAATGGGGGAGGAGAAGAATAATAATGATCATCATCATTAAGTGAAAAGAGATTGCTTTGTTTTTGAAAGAACCAACATTTAACAAATTTGTCAGATCATTTATCAATAAAAGCATAAGGATTAAAAAAAAAATCATTCTCCCTTTCATTTTTTAAATTTGATAAATAAGATTTAATTTATGAAAATATTGCAAGTATTGCGGAAGATTACAAGGAATACTAATGCATGAAAAAATCAGTTTGAATTTTTGATATGGAAAATAGGCAACTTCGTACTTAAAAAAATCTTATAGCCTTTTTTTAAGTGGAATATTATACTTTTAGAGGTATGAAATTTGCCCTCCTTTATTTCGGAATGAGAATTTTTTTTTAGAGTACAAAAACAAACTCCTATTTGCAATCGATAGCTATATTAATTTATTTAATATTTCATCATTAAGTAATTATATTTTTCCTATAATTTTTATTTAGCTTACAATTATTTGTAATTTGTATGATTTGAAACATATCAACCCAGATACCCTTCTCTGAATTTTTACCTATTATAATATTTAAATTTAAATTGATATAATAATTAATAGAAATAGCTGAACCCCCACCAGAAATAAAAGTTGGGCTGGACCCACAAGATTTAAAAACACATTCGAACAACCTAATACTGAAATTTATGCAATGAGCCACTCTAATGACTTGATATCGGACATATACCATATATTTAAGTCTGACCACACAGACAGTAAATACACATTTTATATCCTTTTATTATTATATTTATATACACTTAAAAATGCTAAAGTTGATAGAGGACTTCTTCGAATTCAATTAAACAATAATTAAATAAAAATGTAACATAAAAAAATATATATATTTATATTATTGAATAAAAGTATTTAATCTAATTGCAATAAAAATTTTTTTCAATCCCCAAACCGATCGAATTTATTTTTGTCTCAACCAGAAATATTTTTTTATTTAACACTAATTCAGATGTATATATTTCCTTGCCTTAATTATACAATATAAGGTCAGTGCTTAGTTAGAGTTAATTCAACAAAATCAGATCTTGAATGGCAAAAAATTTACTATTATTGTTTGCTTGATGTTTGTTAATTGAAAAAGTTGTAAAAATAAAGATATGTAATTTAAAAATTCCACTTATGATCTTAAATGATTAAAACAGAAATTAAATACATGTGTACCATTAGAATCCGTATTAAATTACAACCATATAATAATGCCTCAACCTCGGATGTAGAAAATAAGCCTAATCCAAATTGAAACAACCTCGTCATGGGCAGATAAAAACATTTTTCATGTTTTCATTTGATTTAATTAAATGATTGTGAAATTTGACATGATTATGTCCAGATTCTTATGGTACATACTGTATATGCACCTGAATTGTTGAATTAAAAATACCTATATAGTCTTCTTTGATTAAATTAGAAAAAAAATATTTCGGAAATTTGTGATGATTTTCCATAAAGTTTTGTTTATTTGTCCCAAATCTATTAGATTACTTTAAAGGTCTGATCACATATGTTTGGAGATGGGATTCCCTTGATGTACGGTACGTACGAACCTTGGTTGGAATCTAGAAGGCAACGATATTTATATCTCAATTACGCAAATAGCAAGTGGACGGAATCTTATTTGAAAATTACAGTTATAAACTTTGTATGTGTGGTTACAGTTACAAATGCAAATGATTCAAAAGTTGTTTGGGGGAAAAGCCGCTTCGTTCGTTCGTTCGCCTTGGCCTAAGGGTTTAAGGTTGTCATCATTAATCGTTTGTGGATATTTTTTCAATTCAATTTATATAAGAGGAAGGAGGGAAACATCTGAAATGAGATGGGCGATAAAAAAAATGAGTTGGTGGAGGTGCTGGGATCGACTTGATGTACGTATCTTGGGAAGAAAGGAAAAAGGAAAGACTCAATAAAACACGTCAGCCAGCTTGCGCTCTTTCTCTTTTCCTTTTATTTATTAATATTAAATTAATATTGTTTTCACCTTATTCATTCAAAATTAATTAATCAAAATTACTGAATGAATAAATAAGCTTTTTTTTTTTAGAACAAGACAATAAAAATTGTCTTAATCAATGTTAACTGAAATTTAAATGAAATATGAGCATTATAACATAACAATTTTGTTTTTCTTAATTGATTAGTAAAGTAAAATTTTGTCCTTTATTTTGTTTTCATTAGAGAGTTGAAAGTTATTATTATAGAATATTAGTTGTTTTTTTTTAAATTAATATTAATATTTAATAATTATAACAATTTATATTTTTATTTATTAAGTTAAAACATAAATAAAAACCAAAAAATTTAATAATTGTATTCATATCATTTTTCGATGATCAAATCAGATAAATTAGTCCCATTCCAGAATAGTGGTAGCAAAAATTTATGCTTTCTTTTTAGTTAAGAAAGAAAACTAACTGTTCCCATCAATTTTCAAATAATCACAGAAAACTAGCGTTAGTGTGGGGATTGGCTTGATCAGGATTTTCGTTTGGGGGAGGCCCGACCGAACTTGAAAGGGGAAGGGGTAGAGGGACAAATAAAGTTTTTTCTTGTATGATCTTTAAAATTGGTTGTTTTCTTTTTTTAAGTCTTTTCCGCATCTGAGGTCATATAAACTTTAAACAATATACTATATATTAATTAGGATTCATTTAATCCAAGTATCTTTATTTATATTAATTGGTATCTTCTCGACCTCGTCGAGGTTCTGATTATAAATTCAATTTTTATCATTTTATCATAATTTCATTAAAAATTCGAATTGAATATCTCCCTGAGTGAGGAGTAGATTATTTTTTGTTTTAATACATATACCCTGATAATTTCTAAGCTGAAATATACACCTCTTCACCCATATTGATTTAGTTAGTATATCCACTTCATGATTAAATCGAATAATTCAGCATAATTATAGTCCTGTCCCTAAATAGGATTTTAATCAATATACAATAGATGAGATAAATTACTTTATAAGTTTTAATATTTATTTATTTATAAGTTTTAATTAATTCGTAGTCATTTTGATATAACTTCATTATTCATTTACTTTGTGTACAATTTATTTAATTGTAATATAATTGTAATAATAAAATAATTAATGTTCACTTAGGAACTTTTGTGTTTAAAAGAAAAATTAGAATTATAAGTATAACAGAAAAGATGATATTTGAATTACAATTTACTAAAGAGAATTGTTAAAATATTATTTTATTAACGCAATTATATTATAATTAAATTGTAGATAGAGAAAATTAATAATTAAGTTAAATCAAATGCCATGCGCAGCTAACGTTCTTGGCAACTCCGAACGAATTTATTAAGAGTCCTCTCCCCCCCCCCCCCCCCCCCCCCCACCAAAACAAAAAAAAATAAAAATATTTTGATTTTTTATATTTTATTTTTAATAGTTTATTGTTATTAGAGTAA
>JAAAKE020080912.1:27953-46550 GCA_010014785.2 Anisolabis maritima | reverse complement strand
TATGGCCAACAACCCTATATGACGAACGTCTAAGGGAGGCCTATGTCCAACAACGGACGACAGAGGCTGTTTGAGATGAGAGATAGTCGCTATTTCAATTAGAATTTACTAATATATTAATAATTATAAATATTCCGGCGGTTGATTATTAGTACTTTTAGTTTTATTATTACCTTTATTCCTCATCTCCCGTCCGATGTTCATCGTATATATACATACACCCCAGGTGCAGATGGTCTTGCTTGACCTCATTGATCTTGGTGGAGGTTCTTCTTCGCCTAGGCCAGGGCCTCCGGCAGCCCTCATGTTTCATGTTTCAAAAGCAGTGAGTGATTTAATAAAATATCTGATTGCCAGGCAACCAACCTCTTAAATAAGAATGAGAAATATAATAATATAAAACAGAGGCAACTAGATCCTCGATCCACTCCTCTTCTTGAGCAATAAAGTGTATTTAAATTATATTAGGGTACCAATTGAAATATAATATAATACTAAATTTTTTTGGAAATCTCCCAATAATATAATAATATAGAAATATTACTATCCTGGCATTAGTATATTATTTTTGTTTAAACAAATATTGAATGTGGTTTCTTTACTTTCTAATATTTATTTTCTTATTCTACATTAATTACAAAGTAAGTGTAATTAGTTTCTGAAGACATTTCTATTTTAATTTTATATTATTTAAGAAGCAAAGAGAATTTCTAAATATATATCTACTCTTGTTTATGGCTTTAAATTGCACGAAAATGAGTTATTTGAGAACAACAACAACAAGCATACTATTTATAAATAGTAATTTAATCTTCTTATTTTGTACTTTATTATTTTTACTCTTATCTTTGAGATGAGTTTGTGTTTGTCTAGGCCGCCCCCGTGGTCTCGAACCTGGATTTTCCGCTTTCGCGGCGGATATGCTATCTTTACAACAGGACGCACCATCCGTGGTTCTTTTTTGTATGATTATATGTATTTTTTTAAATTTCTCATCTAAATATTAGAAAGTAGAAATTTATAATTAAATTGCACCCAGCACTCTCCATTTTATTGTATTAAATTAGTGAAAGTAAAATTTCACTCGTAATATGACGTCTTATTTTGCACTTGCGAGCCTGATTGGATCTAGCTAGGGAATAAGAACGATTAACCTAATAGGGCCAATATAGGAAGGGAGGGAGGTGAGTCAGCGTTGCCATTTCACTCTGATAGGCAAAGCGGGGAACCTGGGGAAGCGTCTATGTTCTCTTTTTAACCCTTACCTAGGGCTAGGTCCATGTAATTAATTACAAATTTTATTTAATACATATTTAAAAATAGAATTATAAAACAAATTTTTCATTCTTTATAGTTTTATCTTTGTTTTATTAATGCGAATTGGAAAGCGAAAAAAGGGACGACAGAATGCTTTGTTTTAAAGCTTTAAGCACTATTAAGGGAGCCAAGTGCTATAGATTTGCAGGTCGTTGAGAGCCACATCTGTCTTTTCTTATTCCCTTCTCTTATCTGTCTGTCTTTGGCTTTATTTCTCTCGACTTGACGACCCCACGAACTCGATGCTAATCGAATTGGTGGTATCGATCTATCGAATGGCCGGTGACAAGGATAGAAACGTGTTGTCTTCGAGGGTGACACAAAAGAAAGGGAAAAGAAAGGGAGCTTATATTGTGCTATACATTAGAGGTAATTAGGAAAAACAAATAAAGGTAATAGTATATATAAATGCATGCAGGGAAATTTTTAAAATTAAATTAAAACAAATTTTTCTTCAAATTAATACGGAAATTATCTTGATTTTGAATTTTGACAATAATAGTGTATATAATATGTGAATTTTTTGCCAGCAAAAGTTTTTTTTTAAATTTATTTCCCACACTAATAAAAATAGGACCCCTCTCTCCGGAAAAAAAAATTGCCACACTGGCAGATTCCAAATGATTTTGCAAAGCTCAGACCCCACATGTCAGACTGAGGACAGCCGAACTCGCTATTGTGCTATATTATTATATTATTAGGGTTTTTTTTTACCATAATGCTTTATGGTAAAATACCCTAACACTACTCCCATTCCTATTTCTTGTTTGCTAACAAAAGAAAATTATTTTATAGAATATTATAGTAAGATACTTTCTTTATATAAGACATTTTTTTGGCATTAATTAGTAATTAATAATACAAACAATGATATTAATATACAATAATACAAAGTTTGGGCCATTATTTCTGCAGCTGTCATCATTCACATTGAGTTAATACATGCACAAATGAGCAGAAATATTATTAATTAATATTAATATCATTTTTTGTATTATTAATTACTAAAATAAAACCATGATTAATACAAAAAAATCTATTTTATTTGTAATAACAATAACCGGGAAACTCTAAATTACCTACTTTCTTAAAAATTTAATATTAGAAAATCTCTAATCTATGGTATTGGTATCTTGATCTATCAATGATTACATCTGGAGTTAGAAGATGATATTTTTGAAATGAATGTCAAACCCAAACAAATGTCTATGGCAAACTTACTTAGGTTCTGCTCCATATATATAATCAGTGGCGTAACAATAGGGGGGCGGTCCCAAGAAAGACACTTTTTGATTCATGAGATAATATTTTAGTTACATTTTTTGTTATTTATTTTTTCAGGGGGGCCCAAAAAAAATTCTCCAGGCAGGGTCCCAGCTTATTAGTAGCCAGTCTACTATAAACATAAATAAGTAAAAATTAATTTTTTTTTTTTAGATTAAAATAAAAATTTGTATTTTATTATTAAAACTTTTTACTAGTTCTAATTGAAAATTAAAGTTTGTTGTATTTTAGATAAAGCCTACAAATAAATTTATTTTCTCTCTCTCTCTCTCTTGAAAATCCGGGAGTCTATATATATATATGTATAATTTATTTTGAATTTTAAGGGTGAATTTCCGAAACTTTTTTTGATGCCTTATTTCCATTTGCAAATAGATCCGTATCTGTTTTGAAATACAGAAAGAAACCAATCTAAAACTAATTTGAAACTTTTCAAATCAAACTTATCTGACCACGAGATATGTCAAGATAGGAGAAAACAAATTATTAACATTACGGCAGAGGCTGAAAGAGAGAGGGAGAGTCATCCGATGATGACATGAAGAGGGGAGCAATTGCTTATTAACATTTAGATATTTTCCAGGAAAAAATATTTATAAGATATAATTCATTATATTGATAGTCTATTTATATGCCATTTGAAGAAAAAACCTACAAGCAATTTTTTTGAATACCAAAGGAAATAAGAGAAAGTAAAAATGAGTGAAACCGTTGTAATGGATCGTTATAATAAAAAAACATTTAACCCTACTGGTATAAAGCTTTGAGGATAAAAGAAATAAACCTTTAAACTATAAATATAGTATTTATCAGATATCTAAAAATATTTTTACCCCTACTCCCATCTTTGACTGAGAGGTTAAAGATATTGCCAATATTGAAAACCTTAAAAGCCAAGGGGTGTGGGTTCGGATCTCAGGCAATCCGATGAAAATAATTTAATCAAATGGTATATTAGTATATAAATATGCCTAGATAATACATATATAATATTTATCGTTATCAACCCTCTATCAAGTTGATTATGTTGTTTGGATAAATATGTTTTCGTTAAATGATTTTAAAATATTATATTGGCTACCAATTAATATAAATAAATAAAGACGTAGTCTAAATGGCTTCACATGATAAAAAATTTAATTTTAAAGGAAAAAGTCAAAGGGATTAAATAAAATTACAAAGCGTTTGTTTTTCTCTCCATGATGAAGTGTGCTTATTATCTTATAAAACGAATTTTTTTTTTACGATTTTTTAGAATAAATCCGCTTCCACTCAATGTATGGTTATGAAAATTGGTTCACGGCTGGAAAGAATCGTCTTGTTTATTATCTTTGAGTTGCAAAAGATTTGGCCGAACGGATAGTGAGAAAATCATGGTGCGCGATAAATTTTAGAGTAACCTTTTTTTACCGAATTCTGCGGACCGATTCGCTTCAAATTTTAATAGCTTCTTTACCACTCCTAGTGCTAGATATTTATTAAGTTTCATCCTTTTCCGATGAGTGGTTCCGGAAATATAAACCAAAAAAAAAGCTACACATATATATACACATATATTTAAAAAAATTTGGGTACCAAATTTTTTATGATCATAATACTCCCTTACTATTAAATATAATAGTGTGGGAAAGTAATAATTGTTGCAAACCCCGATTAAGTATATGAGGTTGGACAAGCAAGAACTTGAAACAGTCCATCATTTCATCTCCGGTTGTAACATACTGAATAACAAAGGATGATGATATGACGACATATGCAAAATCATATATCCTATTATAACCATAAAACATAAACTAAGCAGAAGGGTATAAATAAATTTGTAAAAAGAGCACAAACTATTGTGCATAGCTGATAAGAGATATTTAAGAACTATTCGTTATTATATATAAAATATTGTCAATTATTAAGCCATGATAATAGTTGGGCGCATAGAAGAGAAGCCCTTCTTGTGATAATCGAATAAACACAAAAATTTATTTGGATTTTTGATTTTAAGTCTTTTTGGGTATCTGAGACCATTTAGACTCCTTTCTTATTTATTTATATCAATTGGCAGTTAATATAATATAAATATATATTTGCCGTTCAGGACGGAAAACGAACCACTAACCATTGGTACATGAAACGAGACTTCTACCTCTGCCCTATTCGATTTATTTTTTTAAAGAGATTTTTTATTATTCATTTATTATTAACAAATAATATAACATTGATATTATCATTTAGTCACTTTATATAAATGATGCATTATAATTATATAATATACATATGTTTTATATATTTATTTATTTTTTCAAATCTTTTTCGGCATCTAAGGCGTTTAGACTCCGTCCTTATTTATTTAAATTAATTGGTAGCAAATATAATTTAAATAAATTTTGTGGCTCAGGATGGAAAGTGAACCACTGACCTTTGGTTCGTGAAGCCAGACCTCTTGCTCTGCACTAAGGGTCAGGGCTATGGTTCATAAATAGATATCTGGCTAACTTTATGTGAAATAATTTGACCATGGACAGAAATCAGAAAATAAATTTGTCTCGAAGCGTCTCCGAAATCCAAAATCCAATAAAATAAAAATATTGTTGACTGATTCTGCCTTCTATAAGAGATAATGAATATCACTATTGATCTTTTTTTGTTAGTCTTTGAGACCTGAGACTTTAAACTATATATAAGTAGCACATACTATATTTACGATACAAATTCAAGCATATTTATTTATATCAAGTGGTATCCAATTGATATAAATAAATTTAAATTGATCTTTTAAAGATATTTGTGCAAATATTGCACCGAACTCGGATAAATATTGTTTTTTTTTTTTTTTTTTTTAATAGAAGTAATAAATAAATTTTCTTTGATATTTTGAACTCTATAATAGCTCTCTGTATAAACTTTTTTAATTTTTTTTTTATTTTTATATTTTAATGGGAAATCCTGGGCGTAAATTGAAAGGCAGTCTAGCAAAAATCAAAGCTTTTTATTTTTTTTTTTTTATATGGAAAGAGAGAGACTTAATGTAATATGAGAAAAAGGGAGGGAGAGAGGGTTTTTTTTTACATTCATTCATTTCTAATAAACGTCGCCCTCTCTGGAAATATTTTATATTTTTTTATAACATTTAATGAGATGCCCATTCCAATTAAATATTAACAAGTTTTTTAATTTTCATATATTTTATTTTGAGTAAATGAAGTAAATATTAAATAAATAATCTAATCTCGAATATATAAGAGTTTTTTTTTTTCATACATAAGCCTTTCGTTTTTTCATATTTGGTTATTTATATCGAAATAAAAAATTGTTAATATATTAAATTCACGGTCTTTGGCTAACGACAAAAATATATTACAAATTTTATTAGATATGTTAAAAAAAATTTTTTTCGTTTAAATTAAAATTAGTTTTTTTTTTTTTTCGAGTAAATATCAAAGGATTAAAGAGGATGCTCTTCACACATGGGAAGGAACTCTGAAACGCACTTGAGTTCTAAAAAAAATCACAAATGTAGAATAAAAATATAGAAGAAAAATTAAAAAAAAAAAAAAAAACTTTTTTTAAAATGTGGTAATAAGAGAAAATAATTTTTTGAATTGTTGAATATTTATGACAAAAAAAAAAAAAAAAAAAAAAAAAAAAAAAAAAGCGTAGGCGCTCATTGAATATTTTATTAAGTTCCCATTAATGTTATTTTAAGTTTCAAAGAGCGCCCACGCTTTTATATTTTCATAAATGTACACTTTTTAGTGAAGCGATTAAAATTTTCTAAATAAATTTTAAGTCCTATTTATTATTTTTTTAGGATAAATTGAAATAAAATTTTTTGAGCTACCCTATTTGGCCACTAGACGCGTTGCAATCGCTGGAAATTTTATTTTTTATTTACCTTTAAATACCCTATTTTCTCTTGTATAAGACGCTGTAAATGATTCAACTTCAACTGATTTTGGGAATCGAAATTTGGAAAAAACGATTTTACTAAAATATTAAAATTTTTTTTTTGCGTAATTCTTCAATAGAGCCAAAACATCTACAAGGATTGTATAAGAATATCCCTGTTTTCAAATTTTTCGAAACAAAGTGGGTATTTACATGGGGAAATACCGTTTTTTGTAAATGATAGAAAACTTATTTTCCAACAAAAGTAGTTCAAAATGAAGAGTGAAACCATTTTGTACTTGGCTATTAATTATTTCGCTAAAATTAATAGAGAGATTTTTCAGGTTTGAAATAAAAGAGGTTAAAAAAACTAATGAATCTTTTTTTTTGTTAAAGTTTAAGATAAAATGACGATAATTTTATTAGTCTTAATAAAATTAAAACACTTGTTTTTAAAAAAATTCCTTTTTTTTTCCAATATCGAATTTATCAATAATTTTAAAATATTTGAAATTCGAATTAAGTTTAATTTAATTAAATTAGCATATTTAATGATCTACATTTTTTTTTTTTTTTTTTTTTTGGCATTTTTTTATAAACTCAGTTTATATTGCATTTATAATTTACCCGATTCTCAAATTAAATGTTATATAAATTTACATATGAAAATGTACATTATTTCAAACATTAAATTTTAATTTAATTCAATGCCTAAAACAGGTTCCTCCTCTCTCTCCACTCCGCTGCCCACCTTCAACTCTCTTTTTGGACTGAATGCGAATTTTTTTTTGGGATATGGAAGCATAAGGTCCAATGGACTTATAATGACCAGTATTCACATTTACAATACTGATTTACTGTCAAATACATACATAAAACCTAGAAAATGTCGGATTGAATCTTTTCTTGCAGGAAAATTTTAGAATTGTCCCAAAAAACTAAAAATAATATAAAGTAATTCCAATATATTTATATTATTATTATTATTATTATTATTATTATTATTATTATTATTATTTTAAGTCTTTTTCGGAGGCCATTTAGACTCTGTCATTATTTATTTATATTAATTTATATTATTATTAGTATAATACTTTATTATAATAACTACCAATAAGCTTGGTAAAAGTTTTTTGATAAGCCAAATGTTTTTTCTCCATTTACATATATTTTAGTAAATAATATTTTTTGGATTTATTTTATTTTTAAATTTTATCAAGATAGATCGATGGATATTCTTTCTAATTTTGGCAATAACTAACTTCAAAAATCTGGTGGTGCCACATAATTTACATTCACGTATTATTTTAAATATTTCATCGAACAGAAATTTTACAATATGTTGGGATCATTTTTAATCACTCTCTAGAGGGGCTCGAATCAAATGTAGGTTTTACCGAAAATTCTCCATATTCCATAACGCTGTTTTTTTTCCTTATTTTTTGAAAAATGTTTATATCTTTAGTTACTTAATGAATTTAAAATAATTTTTCTATATCTAACTTTTTTGAAATATACAATAATATACAATAATATACAATAAAAAGATTAAAAAAAAAAACTGTAGGCGGATTTACATACTAAAACCAAAATATACATTTTATATATAATTGATATACAAAGTTTTAAAATAATCGTTTCACCAAATTTTGAGAAAATCGAAAAATACTAAAAAAAAAATACACTGCTAAAATACTAGCACCAGCATTTTGGCATGCTGCCCCCTCTCATATTGGTCTAATTTTATGTTTACAGTTTGTTTGAGGATTTTTATTATGGACTATTTTTAGGGTTTAATTTTTTTCAGAGCCACATGCACACCCAAGGACCATATTTTTAAAATTATATTTTCGGACAGTGAGTGAACTTAAATACATGTTTTTCCGTTGTAATCTCAATTTCGAAATTTTGGACCTAATGCATTACTTTCATTGATATACAATTTTAACCTTCTGAGAATCGTCTATTTGGAAATGCGCATATATCTTAATCTATAAGACTAATAATTTTTTTAAAGTATATCATTTCTATTTTAAAATTTATATTTTCGAAACTGATTCAACTTTGTCAAATTACAAATTAAATAGAATAGAATAATCATAAAGGAATTTAAATATTTCACCGGCCCCTGCTGCTTGCTCGAAGCAATCTTATTCCCTTTATTAATTATTCTGCATAGTTTGCGTTCAAAATTAAATCAACCGTGGCAAGGGGTTGTGAGCTTCGGTTCGCCGTCCCCTCTCTCTCTGACCAGTGATGGCTACAATTTAATTGTGACAGCTGATAGATATGACATCCGGCTCGGAAATAGATTCGGGAAGTATAAATTGCCTGGGTCAGGTACTACAAGCGGATTGATCAATCACTTGACATTCTATTGTGTCCCAACTACCAAGTAATTCAGATTTAGTATTCTGACATATTTACAAATTGTGATTTAAAGTTTGCTACAGTTGTTAAATTCTCGGATCGGGAAAGAAACGTGATGCAGTGAAGAAATATAGGATCGAGTTGATGGGGTAGAGCGGGGAAATAACGACCGCGGTACAGTCAAACTTTTTGAATGGGTGCCCTGTGATACTCTTGATATAGGAAAATTTTTGATTTCAGGTGTTTTAGAGTGGAAGCGCTGAAATAATAAAGTCCATGAGAGAATTATTATAATTTATAATATTTTGATCAAAGGGATTTTTTGAATTATTTCACGCTATGACGTTAACTGCCATTTTTTTTTTTTTATCATATACGTTAATAATTAAAAAAATAATATTTATTTCATTTGTTAAAATAATATTTGCCCTTTGAGTGTATAGGAGAATTAAATGAATTTTTTGCGAAGAAGAAAAGTGACAGTTGTATTTAACAGTGGAGGGGTGAGAAGCATATTAAAACTTAAGTTTGAGAAGTTTCGCTTTATTTTAATAATGCCATCATCAGTCCATTTAGCTCCTCAGCTTGTATACAATGCTCCTTGTTTAAGTGTCGAAACTGTTTTGTATGATGAAATGTATAATTTATTTAAATATCTAGACACAAAACAAATCAATAATCTCTTAGAGTGATCAATGACTTGCCGAAATCGTTTATTTATTTTCATATTTAAATAATCCTAGATTAAGTAAATCCTATAAATGATGCCAAAAGGAAACAAAGGGCGATACTCCTCCCGTTAAATGAAAAAATTAAATACATAAAGATTTTTTCAATATAATTTTTCCTTATAATAATAACCTGAGAAGCTTCTTACCTGGCTGCCTGCTCCTTCCTCCATTGTTAAATAAAGTTTTCTTTCCCGCACTATTATATATAATAATATAAGGGAAAAGTATTATTATTATTATTATGAAAATTTTAAGCCCCCAATTTTTAAAAATATTTGTTACATGAAGCTAGACTCTAGCTCTGCACCAAGAAACTAGGATTATTTTTTCTGACTTAATAAAAATAAATATGTAGTGAAAATTCTAACGACCTTTATTTTCAATATTTTTATTCAATTAATTTTTTTAATTCACTAAATGAAAAGTACCAAACAACAGAAACTCAAAAACCAACATGAATAACTGGCTTACTCGATAGGGTCCATCTTATAATCCCAGAGGTTAGGCGATGGCTAAAAAGTGTAGGAAAGTGTTGCAACTCAACTTCGTTGTCTTTTTTTGTATTGAAATTTTGTGTTTATTTTTGTAATTATTTTTTGACTTTGAAGAGAATATTTCATTAATATGCCACTGTCTATAATTTATATAATACAAAAGAAATAGTATATTTTCAAAAATTAAATAAATAAAAAAAGGTATTTTTTTTTTGGAACGGGGTCTAATTATATTTGGCGCACGAAATTATTTTCTCTCTCTCTATTTCTAAGAGTTCAGTGAAATACTTTTAAAAGACGGATAATATTGTATAAAATATCCTATTAGGATCATTGTTTTTCTTGAGTCTAAAAAAATTATTTCATAATTTGCACAAAAACTAAAATAACAAATTCATTATGAATTTGGTTCTACTCTGATAAATTAAAAAAAACCAAGTTAGTCATTCGCATAATTAATAAAGAATAAAAACTAGCAAACAAAGAGGGAATTTCTTTCCCTATTTCGGGTCTGATAACTCGTGAACCAATGCACTTTGAGGTCGAGTCTCTGACTTCATAATCCGAACAAGAGGTTCATTTGTTTGAACGATGAAATTTATTTAAAAATTAGATAGCATTTAATTCAAAAATTATTTTATCGTCAATAGAATATGCTCACAATACATCGTAACTGTCTAAATAGCCTTCAAGCCTCAAAGACAAAAAACTCTAGACAAAACAGCCTCAGTATTTGTTTATCTTTACTCAACCTGCTGCCCTCCTAAAGCCACCGAATTAGTTTCCTCTATTGATTTAAATAGCAGAACGCCAATATCTATGTATATAATAGCGAAGTGTCCGTCTGTCCGCACGAAAATTTAACTAATTTCTGAAGCTTTGAAATTTTTTAGATATTATCTTGAAGAATAGAAAATATTGAAGAATAGGAAATCACAAAAAATTTTTTGGAATAACTATACAAAAATTCTTAAAAATAGGACTCAATCACAACGCTCCCAAGTGGACATTTTTAGAAGCTATTAGATCAAGAGGTATTTTCACTTTTTCAAAATGCTACTTTTGATATTTGACATCTAGAAGTCATTTTAAATTTTTTCAAAATTCACAGGGGTGACTGTAGTTGAAACTTCATCTTTTCTTTGAATATCCGTTCGTTGCGTAAATTTAAATAATTTCCTTTTGAGCTGAAGCTTTGTCGAAGGCGGACTGCGCAGCTAGTTATTAATAATTCTCGAATTTTTTAAGAGTAAAAATAACCCAAAAACTAGACTAGATCTCTCGTATTTTGTTCAATTTTTGACCTGTAACTTGTTGAAGAAATCATGTCCCAAGATTGCAGACGAAAAAGTAGAGAGGGGGTTAATAATTCAGTCAAAACATCATTTTGGTTTTAAATAATAAAATGAACTAACTGATGAGTGAGTCTCGCTCTCCTTTTCTGAGGGTTTTTCCTCCTTCCTGTCTTTCTAATGAAATTCACAAACAACTTTTGTCTGTTGATAAAGATATCAATTTACAATTTAATGATGTTATTTGACAGCTGAATTTTTCACCATTTGATGAGAACGAAAAAAAAAACAGACAGACAGGGGATATGGAGAAAATTAATAACAAAAAAATATTCTAATTATACAGAACAAAACAAAAAAAAAAAAAAACTAATTTCAAATAATGAAAAAAAAAATATATATCTATACAATAATTAGAAGGGAATTAGAATTAGAATTAGTCACCGCAAAAAAAAATCTAGTGTGATTAAGAGCACATCACACAACTTTCTCTTATTAGGCAAGAGGAATTAATGTCAATCAAGATTTTTTTGTCGATATATTTTCTCTTTCTGGAAGTGTAGTTCCGAGAGGCAAATAATGGTATCACCAATTTTTTCATTCTAAATTCATCCCAAAGAAAATATTTATAATTATAAAAAAAAAAAATTAAATTGGCAATTAAATTTTGTTTATTTTTTATTTATTTTCAATTTTTCAAAATTGGCTGCTGAGGCCATTTTTTACTTTAGATATATATATATATATATATTTTATATGAAAAATTAGTATCGATTGCTTCCGGCAGACGTACAACAGTCTTGTTTCTCGGAAGCCACCTATCAGAGATTCAGCAGTGCTTGGACTTGCTTAACGACACTAATCTGGATGGCTGTTTCTCTTCTTTTGAGCCAAGCCCGCTGGCTTAAATCTTGTTTATTATCAAGTAGGAATTAAAAATATATTTTGCCATTAAGGCAACGAGTTGTGCTATCTTTCCAATAGGATTCTTAAATTTAGGATCATCAAAAAAATTTCATGAACGGTATGTACATCTGTATTCTTGAAAATGTGTATATGTGTATAGGCTACTGCCTTTTAAGACTGATATGATAATAATCGGATATTAAAAATAAAAATTCCTTGCAAAAATAAAAAAAAGATTATCTCTTTTTGTCACGCTTGAATTATTAATTTAATCAATTAGACGTAATAATACAAAATATTAATTTACAGAACAAAAAAAAAAAAATGAAGTTCAAATATTATCGAAATGAATGCCGGAAATTCCCCAGATATCAATAATCGAACATTGGATAATCATTGGTGGTTGAAAATGAAATCTTCCGAAAGAAAAATTTCAATATATGTGTAATAAATTCCAATCAAACCTTTTTTTTTTAATATAATTACTGAAAAAGAGAGAAGGTTGAAAAAATATTTAATTAAGAAATAAAAATGGAGAAAAGTTTAAATTGTTTAAAAAGGCAACGAAATTGCAACATTTTCGCACCCTTTTTACCTCTCGCTTATCATATGCTCTGGAAATGTTAAGATGGCGTCTCTTCTTGAAAATGTGTATGTGTGTTTGGGTTAAGACTTACGCGAATATGCTATCTTTCCAATAGGATTCTTAAATTTAGGATCATCAAAAAAATTTCATGTACGGTATGTACATCTGTCTTCTTGAAAATGTGTATGTGTGTATAGGCTACTGCCTCTTAAGACTGATATGATAATAATCTGATATTAAAAATAAAAATTCCTTGCAAAAATAAAAAAAAGATTATCTCTTTTTGTCACGCTTAATTTAATTAGACGTAATAATACAAAATATTAATGTCAAGTTGATTTTTGTTATTTTTTAGGGTATGTTGTTTGGATAAATGAGTAACTTTTCATTAATTGAATTTAAAATATTATATTGGCTACCTATTAATAAAAATAAATAAGGGCGCAGTCTAAATGGCCTCAGATGCCAATAAAGGCTTAAAAAATAGTGAATTAAAAAAAAGTCAGAGATTAAATAAGATTCCAAAATGATGATATGTTTATGATCTTATATCTAATTTTTTTTATAGAATAAATCCACTCAACATATTGTTATAAAAATTGGTCCAGGGCTGAAAACAAATGTCTTAATTATTATAACTAAGTTTCAAAATATTTGGCCCAGCGGATGCTGAGAAAATCGTGGCGCGCGATAAATTTTGGGAGCGCCTTTTTTAACGCCCTCTGCACCGAGTCGTTTTAATTTTTAATAACTTCTTGGCCACTCCAAGGGCTATAAATTTGTTAAGTTTCAGCCTTCTCCGATAAGTGGTTCCAGAGATATAATCCAAAAGCTACACACACAATTAAATACATCTACACATACACAGATTAAGATTTTTGTTTACATGTTTGACCTCTTTTTTCAATATGTGAAATGTATGACTCCATGATGACGTCCGAATATTCCAGGAGGATAGGGAAATAATGTAAAGGCGTCAGTCAGGTGATTAAATAATATACGACCGATTTTGCTATATTTCAAAGCATCATCAGGGAGAAATATTAATAAATATAAAATATATAATATATAAATCTCATCGCAAGACCTGATGATACTTTGAAATATAGCGAAATCGGTCGCATATTATTTATCACCTGACTGACGCCTTCACATCATTTCCTTATCTTTCTGTAATTATTTTTTTCGGAACTTTAGACTCAGTCCATTTATTTAAATTAATAATTAGTCAATATAATTAAATTTTAGGTTATAATAATGATCGTTGTTCGAGCATGTTGATATTTTTATACATTGAAAAAATAATTATATAATAATATATAATAAATAAGTAATTTTTCATTGCAGATTACTTTTACTCCTCGTTAAAATTATCATCAGAAGTATCATATATATATATAATTAAATATTATTTCATTGCATAAACAAATCAACATTCACGAACACCGAGTATATTATAACCTTTCCAAAAAAAGATCTCGAAATAGAAACATCGGCTGGTAAATTCATCTAATTTTTCTTTACACTAGAAACCAATGCTATCCTACTAAATACATTTTCTTTCACAGCACAAGAATCTGGACATCTGGCCTTAAGATCATGAAGCTTCAATTCTAAAGGACAAGTGCAAGTGAGTAATTTAAAAACTGTTTAAAGTAATTTTATTTTATAGCTGGTAACAAAATTTATTAAAATCTTATTCCAAAAATATTTTTAAAAAATATAAGAATCCCTTTGCCTAAATGATTATAAAAAAAAAAAGTATATTTTTTTGACAGATGTTTTTTTGTTATGCGTTTCAAATGCATAGTAATGGAGAAAGAAAAAAGTCAGTAGTGTATCGCATCACCTAAGATTCTTTATTCCTCAGATATCTCAATGTACATGACAGACATCATCTTCAGTGCGATAGGATGACGGAGGTGGCTTTGTCCCAAGTTAAAGAGTTTTTTGATTTTCATAAAGAACGTAAAAAAGGGGGGCGACGTATCCTGTCTAATTGCCTTAATATTCGTCATTCTAACAGGCACACTGTTTTATTTTTCTTTACTATACCACTCCGCATAACCCGACTTCTCTCTCTCTCTTATTCTTAATTTTTATACATTAAATTACGCTTTTTTTAACATTATCATCATTACAAGATTGTTTACTTTTACATGTAAATGAATAGAGACTTAAGAGTCCATAATTTATTTATCTTTTTTTTTTTGCACAATATTCATCCAGGGTATAAAAAAATCCGAGGTGAATTTATTTTTATTGGTATTATTAAAAATTCAGAAATGTTTATATGAACATTGAGTCGTGATAATATTACGTCTTCTAGTTTGATTTCTCCAATGAAATATGTTAGTACTTGATCTGAGAAGATGAAATTTCCCCTATAGCAATTATCCGGGATTGCAAGGTATTAATTCTCTTGATGCGCAGCGGGCGTTTATGACCGCTGTTGGACATAAGAGAGATTTTAGTCGAGGCCTTCACTTGATTTCAAGTTAAAGCCGAGATAAGAGTTAACTTTATGCGAGAGCTAATTTAAGTCTGACATGCTGTGCCAACAATGGCAGTTTGAACTACAGGATCAATCAATGAAAGAAAATAAAGCACTTTACCTTCTTTTCCATTATATTTATTATTAGACCCATTTATTTTCAACACATTCATATTTTTTAATTATCGACAGATTAGATATATATAAAAATAATTTTTTCCATGTTATAATGTATTTTTTCTCTGTTAATTAATTAGTAGATAAATTTTTAATGTCATTTTAATAGAGAGAAAAATTATGCTTTTGATGGCAATTTGTCACCAGAGGGTTTGGGTAATAAATAGCTTTTTGAAAGAGCCATACTGAACTGAACTGGTTGCTAAATCGACACGGATTTATCTGCCAGACATACAGACGGACAGACAGAGAGAAAGAGAAGAGGGGGTTGATTGAAGTGGAACAGATTTAGGACCAAAGAAGAGGTCAATGCTGTCATTCGCTCAACTCGGAGCTTTGCACCTCCACTAAATGAAATGAAGAACGCTCAACCAAGAAAAAGCACTTTCGCTTTTAAGAATAATTGCCGTAATTGATCATTTATTTTGTACATCATAGATATATTTAAAAATATATAGTTATAAAATGTAATTAAGTATTATTAATGTAGATGTTAGTAAAATTAGTGATAAAACAAAAATTCAAATTTAAGGATATTTATTGTATATTATAACATTGCGCCATATCCCCTTAATGAAGAGAGTTTTCTCTCGCTACCGTCATGTAACCTAAATTGTAAATTTATTAGAAAGAGGAGGGATTATTTTCTTTAATGACCCTTCTGAAGAACGGCGTGTCAATTCATTTAAACAGTTGTCTAAAGCTATGTTGACACATTGATGAATTTACTTGCGTATGAAGACCCGAAACGAACCGAAAAGCTCCTTGTGCTGAAGATATTTTCTTTTCTTGCATGCCTTCTACTTTTTCGAGAGTATATTTATATCTGGAGGTAGATTGACAAATGACAAGTCATTTTTATGTCTCCTTGTGCGAGTAAATTCATTCATGTGTCAACCTAGGCAAATAAGCTTTCGAATATCCTTGTAAATTCAGGATTATCTTAACTTATTTCTCTCTTACTCACGAAATCCAATTTTTTAAATAAATTTATTTGATGAAAAAAAACTCCGGAATTTGTGTTGAGTATAAGTCAAATTTAGGCCTTAGTGTATTCATATTACGATACGATAAAATAAAAATTGGTTTGAAAATCTCGATAATGATGATTAGATTAGATTGGGTAGTTTTATTTTCACTGGTGGTCGAGAGAAAATTTCTCGAATCATAATCTATGTAATGGATGTCTAGACATAAAAGCCGTCCACCCCCATCCCTCTTGTCGATTTTTCCCTTGGTCTGCTTGCTGAAATAATAACAACCAACCGGCAGGGCCAATGAAGGTATTTCATTGTGTGCAGAATGGCATGCAATCAAAGGACGCAATGACCATCGACCATAAAGGTCGAATGCTCTGGTATGCAACGGCATGGACCATGCGTCTAATGAGCCTGCTTTAAATTGATTAATTAATTAATTTCAATTTGAGAGAGACATTATATCAGAAGCCCTTGTCCTATACAATCATTTTAGAATCATAGAAGTGGAAATTCACAACATTGCTTTTTTTTATTTCTAATAATAACGAGAACAAATATTGAACTTTTTTTTAATTAATTTTCAAACTAATATTATATGATTATACTCAGCAGAAAACGGGCCTGATTAATAATTAAATAAAGAGAAGAAAGCCACTTTATTTTTTTATTATTTTAAATGAAAAAAATCGGCAATGAAGTTGCAACACTCTCTCGCACTTTTAGCCATCGCTAAATACAATCTAGGAGTATAAGATGGTTGCTCTACAACTACGTATTAGGTTGGTGCAACACTAATTGCGGAATTAAGTCCACTTGACATACAATTTTCAGTATATTCTATTTCTACTTTTAGTGATTGCTATATATAAATTTGAAGCTTATTTATTGCTGAATATATTAGTCTTTTTTTTTTATTTTCTCTCACATTTATTTGACTTTGATTTCGGGCGGTAAATAATTGGTCTGGCCCAGTATTTGAAGGGAATCAAAGCTGACCCACGCAAAACCGAACTAGAATTTACATAAGAACTCAGAGTTGACCAGAATTCTTGTGCGAACGCCCGAGACCACTCTTATTATCTTCGAGGCTCATCTCAACAGCTTTCAAATTTCTTGAACGACCTACTTTCTGTATTTGCACTAAAATTAAACGAATTTCTTCCTTTATTTATAGCCTGAAATCACATAAAGAAAAACCGACTAATACACTCAACAATAAATAAGCTTCAAATTGATATATAACAATTGGTAAAAGTAGATATAAGACGTAAAATTTGGAAGATTAAATTTTTCATTTCATTTTATTATTATATATAATAGTGCGAGAAAGTAAAAATATAAATTAAAGAGACTTATGTATTATTAAATTTGAAAAATTAAAATATTCTCTAAATTAGCATCCGATGACATTAGAGTTGACCATCCTTAATCATTTCCTCCCTCTTGCCCTTCAACCCATTCCCCCTCTTCTATTTATTCACTGATTTAACCTTCCATATTCCAGTATAGGGTCTTTTCATAAATTTTAATTTTGATAAAAATCACGAATATTTAAGAGAAAAGCAAATTCACTGTTATTTTCAATGCTTAGTAATTAAGACTTTATTTTTTTTTTCAATTGGACATTTTTTTATATACCATAGTTACAAATTTATATTAAAATTTAATCTATATCTAATTTCTCCTGCCAACTAACTCTTTCTAAAAAAAAAAAAGTCATTCGGTAATTTAATTCATTTGATATAAAAGTAAATGAAATTATGATAGGTAGATTTTGATGGAAAATCAATATAAAAAGGACACGGAAGAATTTTTTCCCCCTTGTGCGCTGACTGGTTTTATGAAAATATTAGATTTCCTTTTAATTATAAACAAACAGATATTTGTTGTCATGTTGATATCTTTCCTTCATTTCTTTAAAAATTCCATTTCCCCTCATTTTTTTTTTTATTATTTAGCTATTCATTTTTTTTTTTTTTTTTTTTTTTTTTTTTTTTTTTTTTTGCTTTCTAAGAAGAAGTTATAATTTTATAACTGTTAATATGGTGTTGTTTTCGTTAGTATATTTATTACAATGTTTTCATTTT